>DWGR01002589.1:0-13421 GCA_018247715.1 Heliconius burneyi
AAACAAAATATTCGCCACGAAATGGAAGCCATCACTGAGCGTACTTGCCAAGCCGTCATAAGAAATTTTAGCGTTAGGTTGAATGAGTGCCGTGAACGCGAGGGTAAACATTTGGATGACATTATTTGTACAAAATAAATTCCCAAAGTCTGTATTTTAGAAATAAATAAACATTTTATTAATTAACTACTTAGTATTTTATAATGATATTTATAAATATGAAATTTCTTTTGAGACACCTTGTACTACTCGGTACAATGTGAGTGGAACTGCAGACTGTAAATTCTCTTTTCAGAGATCACTCAGCCTGCCAGCGAGTAAAAGTCATGTCGCCTTGATTTCACATCCAATCGCGTAAAATGTCAGACTTTGCTGTTTGGGAAAGAATACACGCACAGTCGTAAAATTACCATATTTATTACCTAAAATGTTAAAATGTGTATTATTGATTTTAAATAAAAAAAAACCGCTAAGTTTCTTGCACCGGTTCTTCTCAGGCCTGAGGCATTATCTGGTGGTAGATTATTCGACGTTCAAAAACGAAGCATGTAGATAACTTTTTATTTTGAATAAAATTATTTGACTTTTGATGTTGTATCAGATTGTCTATCGATCGGGGAATCATGTACATTGCTTTAGACCTTGTCGTAACTAACTAACTCCTGTAACATCTTAAACAAAAAAATCATCACTGTCCTTCAAAGATTTTTTTCATTAGTACAGCTAGCGGGCCTAATAAAAGAATTATGTACTTACATTTCCTTTATATTCCCGAATTATTGTGAACTGTGTACTTGTGACATTTATAAAGCCAATAATTAAATGCACAAGCATCTAAAAATGACAAGTAAATGTTAAGATTTAATTAAGCAAATATTTAATACGATGAGGCCCGAAGTGGCGCAGGAGCACAGACAAGCATGCGAGTTATACGCGACAGGTTCTGGGTTCGATTACCACTCATAATTAATTTCCCAAGGAAATAACATCAAAAATTTAGTATTTTCACTTCTTCTCTGGCAATGACTCGTTTAGTACTTGCATTTCTTCAAGGACAAAGTACCCTCTTCCCTAACCAACCTGTGTCGCTGTAAAAGCCAATACGGCTAACAGCATTAACTTCATGTTCGAATAAAAAAAATCTGGTAACGAGGCTCTTCTTGAGTTCCACCTCTCAATAGTAGCCTCTCTCAGGAGTTCGGCGGCAAGTATTAATGAGAACGGAATGTCTTAACATTAGGTTCACAGGTTTCCTCTACCTACCCTACTTTAAACGGGATACAGTATACCATTGAGAAAAAAATATTAGAATAAGTACATACCATAAATTTTATTGGCCAATCAGTTTTCTCTAATGTGTCGAATATTTTTAAATAAATTTTTACATATTTTTTCCAATCAAGAACTGTCATAGAATTACTTAGGAGTTCTTTACGCAGCTTAGTACAAAATATCTTTACACGAAAGTACAGGAGAATGAATACCATCACAATAGGTATACGTCCAATCTCGATACCAAAACGTATGAGTACCACATATAATACCGTAACTCCATTGTCAATGGATGCATATACACCAAGCTGCATCAAAGCTATATATAAAAACGATGAAATAACTATAAGTGATACAATGTAGCAAATTAAAAATTTTGCTACATTTTTGCGGGTATTTCTCATATAACTTTTCTCATCTATTGTTGTGTCAATCGATAAATAGTTGAGCAGATATTCCTCTTCTGTTTGTAGCGAACATGTTATATAAATAACATATTCCACTATTCTTGATATTTCGCTTATGTCGTTGAATGACGTTATTCTATGAATAGTTGCAATATATACATACTGTATGCTGATGGCGACTAATAATGCTTTAACTGCATACTTCACCCAGATATTTTCATAAAAATTATAATAAAACCCAAAAATCAAGCGCAGTTTTAAAATAAAATTAATACCGACCAAGTCGCCTCCGTAACGAGCCATGCTTGTGTTTTAACTGAACGATGAAATGACTATTGAAATGAGTGACCTGGATAAGAAATAATCATATTGAGTGCTTATCTTGAATCAGAATAACAAATGAAATGGTTAATTATGTACATACTTATACATTTCATGGAAATACAAAGTAATTAATAATAGAAACATTGTTTAATACAATTATTTTTACAATGTATGCTTATTATATTAATAATATGCACAGAATGGTAAAACTAAATAACTAGATAACTAGAAGCCTGGCTCAATGCCATCGATTTAGGAAATTTTAAGACGAATCACCTGCAGTGAGTGATCTCTAGACATAATAAGATTTTATTTTGGGGAAATATAAAATGCTTACATTATCTTACGTCTTTCATGATGTTTTTGTAAAATATTATAAAACAAATTTTCACCTGACTTCAATAAATTTATCTAGGTATATCAACGAGAGCTTCCTTAATAGTAATTATATAAATAAACTAGCGGCCTGCCAGCGGCTTCGCCCGCTTGAACTACATGTTTATACATTTAATAAACAGAAAGAAGAAATTTATTCATTCAGAAACAGCCTTAAATGTTAAAATATTGATTTGGATAAGGATTTATATATGCGACGAACGCCGACGAATGCATCGCATTTAATGTTATTAAAGGCCGGCAACGCTCCTGTAGCTCCTCTGGTGTTACACGGGGTCGTGGGCGACGGTAGCCTTCAGGTGACCCGATCGCTCGTTTGTCTTGTCCTTTTCCCATAAAAAAAAACAATAGCCAGTTACGATCAGTACATCCAAAGAGGTTTGATTACTAATAATGTATTCAAAATATGAAAATACTTATACCCCAACGATCATGTATCTTTTTTTTATAGAAAACAATTCATGATATCATCGAGTTGAATCTGGTATTCCTACCTATTTATATCTTTTTTAAATGTACTCATAATTTCTAAGTATTTACATTATCTCATACTCATACTCACTTTATAATAATAGTGTGAATTGTGATAATTCCCTCTTTTTCGAAGTTATTTTAAAACATTGCTATAATAATATAGGTCAAATTTACTAGTACCTACATGAATAACACATGTAACAAGCTTAGTCTGGTAATTTAATATTTTGTTATTTTGATTTATTTGTATAAAGTATTTATGTTATTAAAAATTAGTAGTAATAGCGATATCTATTTAATATACTTCGGGAAAAACAGTTACAAATATATATGAGATGCTGCAATTAAAAAACAAACGAAGATGTAGACGGCTGGCGTTAAATAAAGCACATATGAGTTATTAGCTATTTTATTTCACAACTTTAAAACCACATCTATGATAATAGTCTGTAATTCTTGAATGAAAGTATAAAATTCATTGAAAATATTTAAATCGATCAGTCGATCAGAAGCTCAAGCAATTGAAAATTAATTGGCCATGCGCTCCATCTAGGTACTGACCACATACTGAAGCATTCAATGGATTGTTATTCAGGAAAGCTTAAGCGTTGTCCCCTCCTCCTACGCAGTATTTTAGTTTTAGGCAAGGCAAATATGGGCAAGACTTTGGGCAAAAGTAGACGTGAAAGAAGATAATGAAAAATACAAGGGCAAAGCCCTCTGCCCCAACTTGAGGACATGAGCCATTAAGTAATTCAAATGAAGGTACTATGTTTTTTTTAGTACATGTGTAAACTGTAATAAGCACATCAGGTATGTTGCCGCAAGTGAAAGAAATCCCAGCGGCAAACGGGAGTTTACTTGAAAAGCTCTATAAATACAGTATTTCATTGGATCTTCACGAAAATACTTCAGTAGCTCACGCAAATTTGATTTTCTCCTTTCATCTGAAATGTATTAAACACTTTTTAATGCATAAATTTTACTATATAGTTTTATTTTATTTTGACTGTGACCCCAGGGCCCTCAGATCTACGTCATTTAAGCAAAGCTGAAATTTTGAGGATTGATAGTCTAATATGTAGTTAAGACTATAAGCATACTCTCTAACTTGAAAGGGAACCTTTCAGAGATAGCGCCAACTTAAGGTACACGTCCAGCTACGTTAAAGTAGAAACGCGCGATTTAAATGTGTTTTTAGAATAATATAACGAATGAATATTTATTATTACCAGACCTCTTACTTGGTACTTCACTCCTGCCAGACGTCCCAAAGGTTGTTTGAAATTAGGGCAAATTACGTTAAACTATCAAGCTTTAATTTTAAATATGTATTTACGGACTATTTCAAGAGCCTCATAAGCACCAAGGCCAATCTGATGGCTTAATCATCTTCCCAGACAGAGATATACCGTTATTTGACGCTATCTCTTAAAGGTACCAACTAACTTTCCCACTAACTTTCAAATTAGTGAGTAGGCATACCGTCTTAATTACACATTAGATTAATAGGCCTCAAAATTTCAGCTTTGCTAAAATTACGTAGGTCTGGCGGCTCTGGGATCTTGGGCTATAAGATGAATCATCCATACATAGATATACTCAGAGTCCTATGTACAGCATAATTTTGAAATATCTTTTTAATAAAAAAGACATCGAAAATTGCATATGTCGTAAAATTGTATATGCATTGCTATTACAGAGATTAGATTTTATTTTTTGAAATATATTTTTTAAACCAGTCCAAAATTATTCGTTACGGGCGTAGTTGTTTCTTAAGTCGTATTAAATATAGATTTTTCATAAACTTACTGGTACAAGTTATCATTTTGTCGGCGATATGGATCTTTAGTGCATCTAGCTGATTTGTTATCATTTCCATCACTACTGATGGATAAAATAAAAGTGCATATTTATATACGAGCAGGCATATAAGATGTATTGTTTTCAAGTCAAACTGAAAGTCCTGTTGATTGAATAAATATAATATTATCTACTTTTCGTAATATATTAAAAATAAGATGTCTAATTTATGTAATGTATAATATATTTAAAAGTGATTGAAACATTGTATAATAAAAAATGGAACAATGGAAGTATTTAGATTTAATAAGAAAATATATGTTAAATCGAGAAATTTTTTAATTTTTTTATTATTTATTATTAGCATATACAAACTTACATACACTTATAATATAATATTACGATCTAGCCATTTGGTTGGCAATTGAGTAATTTAATTTTAACCTACTTTTATAATGCAACAATAGGCTAAGTAGGCTAGGCTTGTGTCCATCGGCACTTTTCTTATTGTCTCTATTTAAGGGGAAGACACTTTGTTAATGTGTTCTTTATATTTACAATTACACTTTTACCACTGAACTATTATTCACTACACTAACTCGAAAGGTTTCATTCTCTTGAGTCTTCACACTATGTCCGTGTTGTCGAGGAGATGGATAGCCTCAACGTTCGCATGATAATGAAGTCTGTATTCGTGAGCTTCTGCATATTTCTTAATAACTCTATCAACCAACTCTACGTTAAGGTCACTGTGGAAGTGTAACGAATTTCTAACTCCTCTTATTTCTTCTTAATGTGAGCTTTCCAGCGTCTCTTTTTAATATACGGTGTACTTTCTCATGCACACTTCTGTATAATTTTAATAAAGTTATCGACTTCCATATTTAGTTGTTCTCGAGTCTTCAGTGCGATTTTTAGATTGATTTTACTGTCCAAGTTTATTCTGAAGAGCTCCCAATCTGAGTACTAGTTTGTTAGTATTATAGTATTATCCAAGTGTAAAATGCTTTCATTGATTTCTAAATATATTGCAGAGTGATCTGAGCTCATATCATACCTTTGTTAAGTTCGTAGGTAATTTGGCGATATGTTATTAAAAACAAAAAAAATCGATCAAATCGGGAACTTTGTTTGGGTCAGTGGGCCTGTTGATATTACGTCACATTTCGCTTCTCTTACTGCGCTCATTAGCTCTCTTCCTTCTCTGGAGCCCCAGTATGTATTTTTGGCATTAAAATCAATGCCAAGTACGAACCTATGTACTTTTCTTTTTTAATTACACGTCTTGGTGAACAGTAAATTGCTGCTACCGTGAGTGAATATCGCTTTGTCTCTATTTGAATTGCCAAAGATTGGATATCTGGTTCTTCACACTTATACAATTCCTGATGTTTGATACGGTTCCTTACGATAATTGCACTGCCACCTCTACCTTTATTATCTGGGTATAGTCCATGGTAGAGTTTGTAACCTCTAAGCTGTATCTGAGTTTTCTAATTTAAAAAAATGTTGTTTCACTGGCGCACCATTATTTGATTGAAACATTGCATAATAAGAATACAAGGGAAGTATTCAGATTTAATAAGAAAATATATGTTAAATCGAAAACTTTTTAATAAAAACTATTTAGGCTTAATAAATCATAAAGATTGTAACAAGAAAATCAATTTGCAGGAAGCCATTTATTTTTATTTATTTTTGATGGAAAAATACATGGCAAACGAGCGTACGGGTCACCTGATGGTAAGTGGTCACCGCCGCCCACGACCACGTGTAAAACCAGAGGAGCTACTGGTGCGTTGTCAGCTTTTGAGGTGGTTAGGCGCCGGAGCCCGGCATTACCTAACGTGAAACGCAGTGGCATAAAGCCTATTACTACTTCACGCCAGTTTTAAATACCGGGGTTGGTAATGATCCGATTGAGTCTGCAAATACGTGTTGCCATTGCTGGCGACGTGACTCTCCCACATGTACCTTAATTGTCACAGAGGCACTGTGACATGTGTAGTTAGATGATTAGCAATGTAAAAAAGAGACAGATATTTTGTGAGACAGCAACACTATGACGTAGGTAGGTCAGTAGCAATTCTAGGAAGCGAGCGATAAGGCCGGATGGGAGCTTAATGAGGGTGACTGATAAGCGAATCGACTAGTGGGATTTTTATTTAATGAAAAAGCTATCTTTGGAACGGTGAAAAATACAGTCCTAGACTTAGAGCAATCGTTTCAAATGGGGAGCTATTTCTGTTTTTTTGACATGAATATGTCTTATCTCTATGGTTTGATAAAAGGAATGTGCGATACGAAAATCGTTACCATGACTCATCACTTAGTACGCGTACAGTCCGCATTTGACAAATATGTTTGCGGTACTTGATGAACATTATTATTCCGTATGTCTGTGTGTTGTGTGTTTATATATAGTGTACCTCTAGATGTTTGTATATAGTGTACATAAGAGATCAAAATTATATAGGTATGAAACCATTTGAATTAAATCATTGTTACATTGTTCTTTTCATTTATGATATAAGACATATTCATGTCTACTGTGCCATCGAGAAGCAATGGCATTTTTTTTTTAGTTTCGAGGCACCAATGATTGGATTCGCGGGATCTGACACATCCCCGGAGAACCGTATTTGTTGGGTCTGACAAGCAACAAACACCTACTACATCGATTTATTTATTTGATTAATTATTTTAGATTCGATATCGATATTTGATTATTCGATTCGATTTGGGTATTTTTTGTAATATGCAATCATTACAGTTATCTTACAAAGAATATTATAAAAAATTACTCAAATCAACAATTTAACATTTAGGGCGGTTTCTGAATAAATATTAATTACTGAAAACAATCCTAAACAAAATCACCTAAAATAAATATTTAAAACAAAAAATGTCAGTCGGGCAAGCCCACCGAGGGATCCCAGACATCGTCAGAATTTCCTATATCACTATTTAAAAAGGTTATTTATGAAAGGACGTCTGTATGTTAAAGATTAGATTTTTATATTACTTAAATTATAAATTTTATATTGCTTAAATTAGTAAGTAATATATAAATGTAATGCACTTACATTTCCTTTATATTTCCGAACTAATTTGAACTGTATATTTGTGACATTTATAAATCCAACAGTTAAGTGAACAAGCATCTAAAATAAACAAAATAGTATTATAATTTGTAATAAATATATAACACACAATATATAAGAAACAATTAATCATATAACATTAGGCCAGCCCTTTTGCTGGGGCAAACGTGCCACTGTAAACACAGCAGGTTGTGGGCTCAATTTGTGCGGGTTGGTACAGCGTGAAGCTAAAACAAAAATGGTTCTCTTACTTCCATTATCATATTCCTTTACATATTTGAGTATAATTTCACCTAAGATATTTTTTAAAGTCTAAAATACCTACCAACTCAAAGATATTTTTTTAAACTGACTAGAATCATTAGTCTGCACATTATTGAATTTACCGTTACCTGCGAAACCTTTGCGAGATGCATGAAAGTAGAATGAGCAGAAGAGTCAGGAGTATTTTTTTGTGTAAGATTAAAGGGGTCTTTAACAACTCATTTACAGTAAGCTTCAGTTTTATTATTCTTTTTTCGATTAAATATTTAAATAAGTGCCTACCATAAATTTTATGGGCCAGTCGGTTTTCTCTAATGTGTCCAATATTATTACATAGATTTTCACATATTCTTTCCAATCCAAAACAGCTGTAGCATTATTTAGGATCTCCTTACAAAGCTTAGTGCAAAATATCTTTACACGAAAATACAATAAACTGAATACCACCACTATAGGAATACGTCCAATCTCGGTACCAAAACGTATGAGTATGATATAGATTACTCTTAATCTATTATCAATATCCAGTTGCATCACAATAATAAAATATAATGCATAAAAAATTATAAATAATACAATGTAGCCTATTAAAAGTTTCGCTACATTCTTGCGAGTATTCTCCGAATATCTTTTGTCGTCTATTATTGTGTCAATCGATACATAGTTAATTAGATATTCCTCTTCTGTTTGTAGCGAACACGTTACAAATATAATATATTCCACCACTCGTGATATCTCTCCTATATTGTTGAATGATATTATTCTACCAATAGTTGCAACATAAACATACTGTACGCTGATAGCTACAAGCAATACCTTAATGGCGTATTTCATCCAGATATTTTCATAAAAATTAAAATAAAATCCAAAAATCATACGCAGTTTTAAAATAAAGTTAAAACCAACCAAGTTGCCTCCGTTAGGAGCCATGTTTGTGTTTTAACTGAATGATGAAATTACTATTGAAATCAGTAACCTGGAAAATAACAAAAATTGGACAACCGCGAGTCGGGCTCGCCCATCGAAAGTTCTATACCAAAATTGGAGGTCGATCGGTTTTCTGAAATTCAAACTTATATTAGCTTAGCCGTAGCCCTTTCATCTGATAGATCATTTGAACAAGCAGCTTTAATATCAAGTTTTGCCCCCTTTTATATTTATTATTTTTAAGATATATATATTATTTTTAAGATTTTACCATAAATATATAGGTTTCAGATCTTAATCGTCAAATTAGGAGAACTCTTATAAGAGTTCTCAAACTCTCGTTACTCTCTACTCTTGGAGTAGAGAAAATAAAGTGGCGAGAACTTATCATATCAAATATCAACCCGTGCATACCGAAAAGGATACCAACTCGTGGAACGATATCACCAAATTTTAATAGAAATTTAATAGAAAAGAAACGCATAGGCATATATTTTTTAAGTAAATGTAGACTGTGGATTTGATATAGTATACGGTTTGAATTTCAATTCGATATCTCTAAGCGTTCTTGAGATAATGGCTCTTGACAGACAGACAGACGGCAGGACAACAAAGTGATAAGGGTACCGGGGGTTTTTTCCTTAAAAGGAACGGAACCCTAATTAATCATATTGAGTGCTTATAATAATCAGAATAATTAATATAAAAAATAAATTATGTAAATACTTATACTTTTTATAGAAATACCAAGTAATTACTAGTAGGAACATTGTTTACTGCTATCGCCTTTTATAATGTACAATACAATATACTTTATTGCTCATAAAATTTACACAAATTATATACAAACAGAAGCAATATGTACAATAAGGCGGCCTTATCGCTAAAACAGCGATCTCTTCCAGGCAACTTTAAGGCTTAGGATATAACGGGGAGGAAAAGGGTTAGGGGTGTAAATAATAATTATAATAAATTTCTAAAGCATACATATATTACAGGCGTATATATTAATACCTACATATATATCTATACTTACATGTAAATACATACATTCATTCATACATACCATATAAGTAAGGTGGCAATTTTTGATTTACAAGAAGTTCAGAGGGCATGGAGTCGCTTAAAAAGCATTAAAACCACATCTGTGTTAATGTTAATTCTAGAGTGCTTACACAACAAGAATCAATTTGACCTGCAGTTACATCATGTCGGAATTAATTAATTAAACTATACTAATATATAAATAATTCAAAAGATTATCCGGAATCCGAAATCCGAGAATTCCGTCGCAATTGGAATTAGATTGGCTATACGCTCTATCTAGATCCTGACCATATAGCGAAGCACTCAATGGATTGTTACCCTTTAAGGTAAGCATAAACGTTGCCACGTTTATCCTTCCATGTAAGATTTGAGTTTTAGCAAGGCAAAAAATGGACAAGACTTTGGACGAAATTAGACGTGAAGAAAGATCATGTAAGATGGACACACACTGCCCCAACTTGGGGGCATAAGAAAATAAGTGAGGCAAATGAAGGTATTATGTTTTTTTTAGTACATGTGTAAACTGTAATAAGCACACCAGGTATGTTGCGGCAAGTGAAAGATATCCCAGCGGCAAGCGCGAATATACTTGAAATGCCCTACAAATACAGTACTTCATTGGATGTTCACGAAAGTACTTCAGTAGCTCACGCAAATTTGATCGTCGTCTTTCGTCTGAAATCACATATATATATATATATATATATGGGTTCCATAGCCGAACAGCGGAATACGGAACTTTTATAAATTGGTCATGTCTCTCTGTCTGTCCGTCCGTCTGCACGTCACAGCCAAAGAGGCTGAATTAATAACTAAATTGCATCATGTCACAGATAATATTTTTTTTCTTAAAAAAAATATTATTTTGAAGTCAGTCTACAATTGAATGAGCGTGATTGTTTCATAAATCTTATTACAGACGCTCCAAATCTTCTGATGGAGATATTGCGTGTTGAGTGGCGATACCCAACGCCGCGTTTTGCCTCCATACACTTCGAGGGGGACACTTATTCACAACGTGTCCCGTTTACAGTCACACTTCTGTGCCCCTGCGACACGATCTCTTAAATATTTACATTCTATTAACTTACTGGTACAAGTGATCATTCTGTCGGCAATATGGATCTTCACTGCATCTAGTTGGTCTGTTATCATCTCCATCATCACTGATGGGTAAAATAATACTGCATATTTGTATACTAGATATCCCAAAATATGTATTGTTTTCAAATCAAACTGAAATTCCTGTTTATTGAATAAATTAAATATTAATCGTTGTTTCCTTGAAAAGTAAAGAGAGGTCTAGTTAATTTATGTATGAAAGATTTCTTACAAAGAGTCTTATGTGAGGGATTTTTATAATGTATGGAACATTGCAAATAAGGAGGAAGGGAGAAGTGGCATGATAGAACCAGGTTTCGAAAGAGCCACTTGCATTATTTCAGTAGTTTGGAAACGAATCTGATTGGATTTTAAAGAAAAATTATTTTTAAATAATTTGTTATGTCATTCTGATTTCAATGTATTTCTGATTTATTACGTATATGATTGATGATTCAAATTCCACATTCATTTGCCAATATCACTAATTTAAAGTATCTGTAAAAAAGTTTTACCAAGTAAAGCTTTTTACACTGTTCAAGAATACTTAGGGAGTAAACATGTATGGAATTAATGTATATTTAATGTCATGCAGGATAGCTGCCAGCTAATGTAATAATTAAATTATACCATTGACTTTCAAAAGAGCAACTGTTGAGTTTCTTGCCGGCTCTTCTCAGCAGAACTGCCTTCCGAACCGGTGTTATTAATACTATAACAATGTTTTATTTTCAAGAGACCATTGTTTATATTGTCGTTTACATTTTTTGTTTAAAAAAATCAGCTTCATGATGTATCCCGCACACAGCAGGGAGAACATAGTGTTAAGACACTCCGTTCCCCACTTTCTGTCAAATTCTGAAGTGAGTGGCAGAACTCAACGCCGCGCTTTGCCTTGACACCAAAGCGAAGAAATAGAAATATAAACGTTAGTAAATATTTCACTTCCTCGAGTGGAAATCAAACCCACAACCGTCGCGTTACAGTCACACTCTTGTGCCGCTGCACCACGACAGCTCTTGATTTTCATTTTAAAAATCAATCAATTATCTGGTAAACCAATAATAATATTGAAATAGACCCTTGCTCTTCCCATCTTAACTCTTTTAGCTAAATAGGAGGTCAGAAGATTAAGTGTACACATCCTCTTATGCCGTAATGGTATAGATTAGTAACCATTGTTAAATGGTGAACGCCTTAGATAAGTCAGAGAACATGTCAAGAGCAAGCTGTAAACGCTCAAAAACCTCATTTATATTTTTTGTAAGATCTACACTCCAAGGTGAACGATCTTTAGTAAAACCATATTGCTTAGAATATTTTTTCAAAAAAATTACCGAAAGAATCCGGTGTACTACCCGATTGAAATATACTGTATATAATATATATAAAACTGTATTTATTTTTTCTTGTCCAAATCATAACATATTGTCAAAAAAGGCTCCCTTTAGCTCATAATTTCAATAGAGAGGATGTGACTATAATTTTTCTTTTCGAGCATTTTATTGCACACATTTCGTATTTACTAAATTTTGTTGGATGGCCAATATCTCATGCTGTCCATGCTGCATAGTTAGAAATTACCTCTTCCATCACCAGTATCAGATTGTCTATCAATCTACAAATCATTCTCTATATTAAACATTATCGTATCTCGTTATTGTATAAAAAAATCACCGTTGTTCTGCAAATTTTTCATAATTACAGCGAGTTGAGATTATAGAGATGAGATTATCAAATTAATTGTACAGAGGACAAGGCCCCCCTAATTTATAATGTAAGGATGTGTTTCTTATACAATGGGGAACAGTGTCTTAACACTGGGTTCCCACTTACCCTGCTGTATGCGGGATACAACGTGAAGCTGAAAAAAAATTATTAGAATTAGTACCTACCATAAATTTTATGGGCCAATCAGTTTTCTCTAATGTGTCCAATATTTTTACATAGATTTGCACATATTCTTTCCAATCAAGAACAGCCGTAGCATTATTTAGAATCTCTTTACGGAGCTTAGTGCAAAATATCTTTACGCGAAAATACAAGAGAATGAATACCATCACAATGGGTATACGCCCAGTTTCGGTACCAAAACGTATCAATACCATATATAACACCGTAAATTTATTATCAATAGATGCGTAATTTCTAGGTTGAGTCAAAATCACATAGAATAACGAACAAATAATTGTAAATAATACAATGTAGCATATTAAAAAAATAGCTACATTTTTGCGGGTATTTTTCGAATAACTTTTGTCGTCTATTATTGTGTCAATCGATAAATAGTTGATCAGATATT
>DWGR01002590.1:0-13420 GCA_018247715.1 Heliconius burneyi
GATAAATGCGATAGAGAACGCACAGCGAGGAGACGTCTCTACGCAAAGCCAAAGTGTCAAGCCTATCACAGCTCATTGGATCCTTAATGATACGAACGGCTCTACGTTGTATGCGATCAAATGGGACCTCATATTGATGGATTGGCGAATAGACTTGGCTCAGCAGCTTTCCCGGTCAAAAAAATTAGATCATTAACTGACGTGGAAACGGCTCGACTTGTTTACTTCAGCTACTTCCACAGTATTGTCCTATGGGATCTTACTTTGGGGTAACGCAGCCGGTATTCAAACAATATTTGTCCTGCAGAAGCGAGCTTTTCGTGCAATCTATAATTTATGCCCTAAATACTCCTTAAGGCAAAAGTTTAAAGAAATCAATATATTCATCTCAATATTCGCATCTCAATATATTTTTGAAAATGTTATGTATGTTAAGAAAAACATTAATGGTTTTACCAGAATTGGTAATGTTCATAATATTAATACTAGAAATAGGTTTAAACTTAGTGCACCTGTGACTCGATTGCATCGAATCCGTACTTCTTTTATAGGACAATGTACGCTTTTACAATAGGATCCCAGAAAACGTCAGAGAATTTCCTGTATCACGATTCAAAAAAATTGTGAGGAGACGTTTGTTTGTTAAAGGTTCTATCGGTTCTACGCTGGAGCACGCTTGCCTTGTTGACTCTGTTTTTGAAGACCTCCATATTGTAAGTCATAGCAAAAACAGATGCCGACAATGAGTTCCAATCTCTCGCAGTGCTGATAAAGAATGTGGCCTCAAAGCGTTTAGTTCGCACGTTAGGAACTTCTATCATGTAAGGATGGCGTGTAGCTTTACTCCTAAAAGTTCTATAATAAAAATGGGCTAGGGGAATTAGATTATGCAAATCTGAAGCACACTCTCCGAAATGTATGCGGTAAAATACAGACAACGATGCAACACTACGCCGATGGCTAAGGCTCTGCAGTTGAGTATCAACAAGGGTCTTGTCTTCGATTAGCCTTCTGGCTCATCTCTCAACTGACTCCAAAGTTGTTGGTTGATGTGAATGGCAAGAAATCTCTTTGTTCAGCAATCAGTATGGGGGTCCCACAAAGGTCTATTCTCTTTTTAATATATATAAATGATTTACCATATTTAGTTGAAAAGAATCATGAAATAATATTGTTTGCTCATGAAACTCCTTTGATTTTTAAAATGAAAAGACGACAAATCATATATGGCGATATAAACAATGCTCTCGCGAAATTAGTACATTGGTTCAGTGTTAATAACTTACTATTGAATAATAAGAAAAGTAACAACAATAACACAACACAGCGTCACGCTTTATCCCTTGCGGGATAGTCGAGGAGAAAGGAGCGCCAAACGCTAGTCTCTACACACATCTTTCACCTCGTCCACTGTCACCAACCTCTTCATACACGCCCTCGGGGGGTCCTCATGTTTTTTCGTGACCTTCCTCCAGTATCTTTGATACTGTGTTTTCGAAGGTCAACTGAGGTCTCCCCCTACCTCTCTTACAATTTGCTTTTCCATCATAAACCTTTTTGCCAGTCTTTCATCACTCATTCGTTCGACGCGCCCAAACCAACTGACGTCCTTCTCCATTCTCACCGTGACATCCTCGGTATTACCTGCCATTCTGTTATCTCTTCATAGCGGATTCGATCGGTTAAGCTGACTCCGCATATGCTACGAAGAGATGGCATCGCCATGGTATTCATTGTTCTTTCGATTGTAATTCCCACATCTTTTCTTCTTCTGTAATACCCACGTTTCGCTGTCGTATAACAGCGTCCAAATGTACGTACGTAATGTACTAAAACTGTGTACGGCCAAACACGCAGTTGTGCTGACATTTCACCAACGCAGCGAAGGCTCCGTTAACCCTGCTACCGGCAGCAATACGCTTTTCCACATCCATCTCGTATCTTCCATCTCTACTGAACACACTTCATTCACTTGTTCTAATTCTAATATCTTACCATTCACGCTGATATTACATTCCGTCCTCTCTTCATTTCATTCAAAAAAGCCAGAACCTTTGTCTTGCTCGCATTCAGGCTTAGACCATTAAGAAAACTGATCTTGAATATGATTTTTAGAAAACGTAACACAAAAATTGTTAAAGCCAAAATTTAGATCATTAACTGACGTGAAAATGGCTCGATTTGTTTACTTCAGCTACTTCTATAGTATTATGTCCTATGGGATTTTACTTTGGGGTAATGCAACCAATATTTGTCTTGCAGAAGCGAGATATTCATGCAATTTACCACTTAGGCCCTAAGGAATCCTTAAGGCAAAAGTTTATCCCAATATATTTTTAAAAATGTTATGTATGTTAAGAAAAACATTAATGGTTTTACCAAAATTTGTGATGTTCATAATATTAATAACAGGAATAGGCTTAATCTTAGTGCACCTGTAACTCTATTACATCGAATCCGTAATTCTTTTATGGGACAATGTATACACTTTTACAACAGGATCCCAGAAAATGTCAGAATTTTCTATTTAAGAAATTACGATTTAAGAAAATTGTAAAAAGATGTTTGTGTGTTAAAGGTTATCACCATAGTAATGATTTTCTAAATGATAACACACCTTGGGAATAAAATCCTCGCTCCAGTCTGTTCCCTAGGTATCATTGTCACAAATAGTTAAATATATATTTGTATAAATTTGATTTAACAAAAAAGTCCTGATGAGTTTCTTGTGCTGGTTCTTTTCAGGTCATGAATTTAAGTAAACTGGTTAGTTGATTTGTAAATCTGTCTCTTATATAAATATGTAAAACTCACCTATCCTTATTACATCTGTCATCCCTCTTCGGAGAGTGGTGTTCACGCTCATATCGGTCCTTGTCGCGGCGACGATCACGCACGTCCGATGTGCGATCACGATCACGGTGACGAACACGTTCACGACTATCATCTGTTGAACAATTATTTCTGTTTACGGATATATATTTTTTCTAGCTTCACACTGTATCCTGCATATATGAAGGATATACACACATATACAGAGGTGTTAACACCACCATTCCAATGCACCGCTCAATGTTTAAGACATTGAGTGTTGAGTGTTAATGCGAGTGATAAAATGAAAATATAAAATATTTTCTCCCTCAATTGGGAAGCGAACCTACAACCGTGTCACAGATGCAGTACACGGGTAGAACATTTATTTAAATTTAAAATATATATTTTCAAAGAAATAATCACAAGACATTGTTTACTAAAAAGTTATTGCTTTTTACAGTGTTAATCCCACATTTTTTTTATAAATATACAAAAAAATAACTTACTTGACCCTTTTCTAGTATTTTTGGACTGTTGTGCAGGTGCATTTTCTGCCGCTGGCAGCTCTGGCTCGGACCCGGCATCTTGGGAATCCTGCGACAAAATATCATACCATCAACATAAATACTATATAGAAATTTATATTGTTTGGTGAAGCATTGTAATTTGAGACATATCTAATGAGATATAATTTTACTTGTTTGTATGAAATAACCAGTTTGTTGAGTTACTTAATAAATAATATATTTGTCATAATAAAATTTAAATATATAAATTTATTGTTATACTATAAATGTACTTCTTGGTAGTTTTCTAAATGATCAATAAATAATTAATTCTTATTATACTTTCCTAGTGTATTAGTAAATAATTGTAGTTTTAAATTGTGGTACAAATGTTTTAAATTACCTACCTTAATTAGACACCATTATAAAAAAAAAATTATACATACATATAAAAATATAAGTTTTAGAAAATATTGTTAATACAATTTAAATATAAATAATAAAAATAAATATAAAATTAAATACCTTTTCACCTTTAAAAATTAATAAACAGATATTTTTTCCACAATTTCTTTTTTTTTATCTGTCTTAAGCCTATGTACTTACATGCTGTTCTCAATGGACGGCCACATCAGATGCTCATCTGGACGTCACAGCGTTGGTATTTGACTTTGTTTTGTGTCAATTTACAAATGGGTAACATATAAAATAATAAAAGTGTTAATATCATTGATGAAATTCTTTTTTTTTTTGTTAACTGATTTTGAAATTATTTTTAACTGTTTTTTTTTTTTAGTATATTATATATGTTCTTAGTACATTTATTTAATGACACAAATTATCCCATTGTAAATATTATTTTTAATATTTTATATAATAACATAAATATTTATAAATTATTGTATAGTGAAACCATATAAAAGTTCAAAAATACTTGCAAACTGACAGTACTCATGATAAAAGTTACAAATTCTATACCGGAAAGGAAACATTTCACAGTATTTATGTTATATGATTGTTTAAAACACAATCTGAAATATCGATTCTTACTTTTTTAAATGTAGCTAATTACATAATAGTAAAAGTATTCTGCTTAATTAAATTATTTTGTAGATTAAAGTAAATCTTAGCACAAGTACAAACAGTTCTATAACAAACAAATAACAATATAACGCTATGCAAACTATTAGCATAATATTATGTCATCTAATAGAACAAACGTCTACTTTTCATGACGAAATTGCTAGACCCGAACATACTTGAAATATTTTTTTGTAATTAAATTGAACTCACCTCACTTAAATCCATGTTGACGTCGTCGTAGTTTGTATCATCCTCCTTCCGTTTTCCTCCGGCACCCACCTAGAATATCAGTCTATTGTCAAGCAGAGAAGGCAGATTAATATAATTATTGAAATAATTACATTATAGATAAGTATTTTACAATTTATGTTGGGTAAATATATACATATATTTAGGTGTTCTATTCAAGGTAACATGTTTTGTTATTAGCTTCCTACTACTTACGAATAAAATATAAAGTAAACAAAATTAACATAATACTAAGCAAAGTTTTTGTTGTCAAATAACATTGGAATCCTTATATAAAAAGAAAAAAACTTAAAACCCACAACTTACCGATGAACGAAGCCCGAAATGATCAGATTCAACTTCATCATCGCTGCCATAACTAACTAGAGAATTCATTTTAATAGATTGGAGGTGTGATCTTTAAATTAATAATTAAGTATAAATCGTGGCATAGGTAGTTAAAAATGACACAATAGTATAAATGATATACTACAGGATTACGGATACGCTAGTTTCCACGACAATATGGCTGCCGATATCTCATATTCCACAGATGATAAAATCAAAATTACAAAAGGACTGAAACGTGTACGGTCTCGGTATAAATATATAAATAACACAAAAAAAGTTTAATAAAATGAGAACCAATAACAATTTATGTGTTAAATGTAGACAAAATATGTTTATATCACAATTCCTGGAAATATTAAAAATATATGTACAATATATGGCCTAGCCTAGCTAGGTATAAACATATTTTATTAGTCCAAATATGTACGATATATTAGAATTTTAAAAAATAATGTGTTAATATTAACGTTCTTTATAAAGGTAATGAATATTAAGTTTTTCGCTTTTCTACGAAATTTCGTTTTATGAGCTTTATATAAGTGGGTTATGATAAAATTTGTTTTACATTACATATAATATGTATGAGTAGAATAAAAAACAAAGAAAATATTCAAAGTATTTTAAAGTTAAAGGAAAATAAAACATAAATAACAAAATTTGCAAAAAGATTCATAATTTATATTAATTTTATTGCAAAACACTATTTACGAAAGTGTTCAAAATATTATTATTTTCAAATTCACTTTTACACTTCCATTGGTAATCAAAACTTCGTACAAACTCACAAAGTAATATAATTCTACGAAATAATATTTTTTTCTTGGAAAAACATATTGTCAAATAATAAAATCGATAAGAACACAGAAGCACATTTGGAATCACGCAATAATCGGATAAGATGACCAAGCAAAATGTCAAATTAATATAAAATGTTATTTATTAATACCACCCCTGTTTATATTTAGTAGATTTGTTAAAAAAATGTTATTATTTTTGAAATAAGATTACAAAGGTAGTCTTTTAGCTATATATTGAGTGTTAATATATTATTTACTTGTAAGATATCACAGCAAGTATCCGATTGTACAAAAGTACAAAATATATTCTTTCTCTTTTGATATATTTTTTAATATGGCGGAAGCGTTGACCGCCGTCAGGTCGTCAGATTTTTATTGAGTGGAAATTTATAGTTTTCGCGTTTGTCGCTTCGTTTGTGTTACTAAAGTGAAGATTTTTAGCAGTTCTTACAGCACACTTAATAGAAACGTAAATCAAGACTCTGCAAACTTCATTTTAGCTAAAAAATGGTAATGATAGTTTTTTGTTTTGATACTTTTTATGGACTCAACGATGTACAAATTTTTATTTTTTGATTAATTTCATTACGTTTATTTTGGTTTTAATGCTTAAAAAAGATGTAAAAGCCTTGAATAAGATAAAAGAATATTAAAAAAGCCCTTTTTCAGCATTTTTTTCTTTGTTTTTAAGTTTTATAACCAAAAAAAATCTGTCATGAGGTGATGGCAGTTTCACATGTGATATTAGTTAAATGATTAAATCTTAAATTTGGTGGGTGTCTGGCAGACTAAGCGCTTAATTATGCAAGTAGGGTGTGGCTGTATTGATTTTCTTAGAAGGTTCTAGGTCTAGTACTAGAATACGTCCTAATAACTGCACTTAAACTAAACACACTACACTTGGCTGATGTATTGTAAATATATTTCATTTATGTTTTCCTAGTTATTTCGGTTGTATTCCTACACTTTATTCTTATTATAAAGAATTTTAGTTATATGAATAAGGAAATGCAACTTGACTATAAGATTCAGTTTACAATCTGAACTTGTGTTAAGTCTCAAGTGTGGATTTTGTTTCAGTAAAGGCTTATAGTTAGAAAGGTAATAAAAAATTGCTATAAAACTGTTATCAGTTATGTAAGATGAATGTAAACTTGCGGTTTTGCCAAAAGAAAAAACATTGAAATAAGAAATAAGCATGTGCCAAAAACATGAAATTTTACTATTGTAACATGATATTTGTAAGTAATTCAATTAGAATGATTAAAATAGCTATAGAAACAAAAAATCATATAAACATGATGTTGCAATATTATAATGTTGTTTTAAGCTTCAAATATAAAATTGTCTTAACAAGATTTTATATATCCCTAATAATTGTAACTTACATTCTGCATAACTTTTATTTATTATATACATTTTTAAGTATAATGATATATTTATATTATAATTTTTAACAGAGCTGAGCAGAGACTAATAACTATAAAACAATGGTAATTATTTTCTACAAAATAAAACTGCAATATTTTTTTATGACTTAACGTTATTAAAATATTATGGGTATTCATTTCTAAAAATCTATGCTTATAATAAAAGTTAAGGAGTTTGTTTGATTAAATGCTCTAATTGCAGGAATTTGTTCCATAGTGTATTAGTTGACCATATCCTACTATAATTACTACAACATGTGTTATTATATCCATTTGACCTCAGGGGCAAAGCCCCTAGTCAAAGCTAGTTGTTTATAAATTTTGTCACTCAATACAGTGTAAACAATAAATGTTGAAAATGATTGAAAATATTAATTCTCTTTTACAGTCACCAATTTATTATAGTGATGTATATGTATATTGGGTATTTTTGATTATTTCGAACTAATTAGTCATGTCTATTACAATAACATCAAAAATTTAGTAACAAATAATTAATTAATTAATTTATATTGAAGTATTTTTTATAAATAATAATACTTAGATTCAAAAAAAAATTTTACATGTAAAAGATTTTTTTTAAATATAATACAAATATTATTTGGTAATATTATCATTTGTGTTAGATGCTTTTCATTTTATTTTGCATAAAAGTTTTTAATGCCAATTTTTTTGGATTTTATTTTTACTATACAAAGTAATTTGTTTTATTGTTTTAGTCAAAACGTAAGGCATATGGGAATGACTCCCCAGCGGCATCTGATGATGACTCTGATTTTGATGATGATGAAGATCCAGACAATTTAGAAGTTCCTGGTACTGCTTTTTAGTTATTATTAGAGTTTTTAAATTTGCCAGGAAGCAATTTCTTATTTTTTTCTAAAATTGATTTAAACTATGTCTTTACTCTGGATCAGCAGGATGAGTAGAGTGTATCTCACTAGATTCATTCCATTCCTCACTTTCTGCTCAATTTTCAAGACATTGTGTGTTGAGTGGCATAGCTTAACACCTTGCATTATCGATAAGACAGGGGAAAAGAATAAAATAAACAAAAGTAAATCAGCTTCACGCTTTATCCCGCACACGGCAGGGTAGGCAGAGGGAACATAGTGTTAAGACACTCCGTTCCCCACTTTCTGCCGAATTCTGCAGGCATTGTGTGACGATCTTTGCCTCGACACCAGAACAAAGAAATAGAAATATAAACGTTAGTAAATATTTCACTTCCTCGAGTAGGAATCAAAGCCACAACCGTCGCGTTACCGTCACACCTTGTGCCGCTGCGCCAAGACGGCCTCTCTAGAATAAAATTTAAATCATTCTCAAAAGTTGGGAATAAACCTATAATCATTGCACACATTCATATCGTCAGACGATCCCACTGTGAAATAAAGGCCTCAGTATAATATTTATGTGTGAGGTGGTGAGTGGTAGAACCTAAAGCACTACCCAAGTATGTATGTAACTATAGAAAAATTATCTAAACTTATTTAATTTTCTGTAGTCAAATAGAATCTACAGCCATCCATTATGGTTGTAGAAGCCATAATGGAATATGATACAAATATAAGCTGAAAATATATTTGAAACAAATTATTATAACACAGCTAAATTCATTGTAAAGGTGGAGGGAAGACATTGGCAGCGGCAGCCCGAATGGGGGACAAAAAGACACCAACTACAATGCCAATAATTGTTAAAGCTACTACTAATCCGCTGGCTGGTAAGTTTGTTACCTTTTTTGTTCTTGCTAGCAAAAGCAGCTTATCTTTTTTCGTTTGTCATTGGTGAGGTAGAGAGAACATAGTGTTAACACACTGTCTTCTCTGCTTTCTATTCAAATTTGAGACATTATATTTTAGGTGGAACTGAAAGCTGCACTTTGATATTTACTCACATTGCTTGAATATTTTGTGTTAATGTACCTTTTATCCTGCTAAATAATAAATTCCGATGCGAGCATCTCATTAAGTAAATTAAAGAATTTGAGTACAATAGGCAATTTTATTAAACAAAATTATTTTGTCGAATGAGATTATAATAAAATAGATATTTTCATTAACAACGCATGCATAAATAATAAAAAAAATAAGCTTTGACGTGCACTCTTGTAAAGTTGCTGATTTTTACATTTCAATAGCGTCAGGCGATATCTATGTATGTTCGCTTATGAATTCAGGTATAAAGATTCTTTTAAAGTGTCAAATTTCAAAAATCAACGATCTTATTATATTAAATAAGTAATGGTCACTGAATGGTTGCTGCATTTGATATTCGAGGAAATTGTCAATATTGCATATATGTACATTCCTTGCGCAACTTAGTAACAAGTAACAATAAACATTGTAATTGAAGCCTTTGGAACGTTCAACTACACCGAAACTGTTTCGAGATGCGGGGGAAGGATGGGGGAGAACGTACCACCTGTCTCCCTACAGACGAAACTGGTACAATACGGTCTACGAGTCGTGGCCACTCGGAAGTAAAGACCTCTTAAATTTTGCCCATTGTTCGTTCGGGAAGAAAATCAAATAATCAAAAGTAACAAAAAACGGTAAAAATTAAAACTGTGCATTTAAAGCTAACTTTGTCCGCGGCCACGACTCTTCGATCGCACTATACTGCAGTACCTATAAACTAGTCGTACACTGCAATACCTAACTTGAGATGAGCAAATATATTCAAATCGATAATCTCTGGACTAAATGTAATACGTAGTACGGCTTTGAGTTATATTACATCTAAACTAGTTTGCGATTTGTAATTGAATTTCTACGTCCGTTTATTGAATTGTATATTTGGAAATTAAATACACTCCATATATACCTAGTTGTATTTATGTACGTATGTAAACTTAAAGAATACTTCTGATATATTGGGTTCGAATTCAATATGGGAAGAATGATAAGAAAACGCTTTACTGTTTGGCGCTGTTGTCGCCGTAAATATTAGCAAAGGCTGTCGATGATTATATTGTGAAGTATTTACGTTTTTCATGTTTATCATATAGTTACGTTTGTACAAGGCACAAGCTTAAAACTAGAAATAAATTATTTTGCTTTGTCACCAATTTTTCGCCAAATTGTCTAAGATCGTTTGGCGTTCCTAATGGAACGATGATAAAGAGATAATTGTCTCACCACTCTTTTAAGGATAAAGTATGAAGTTAAATTATACTGAATTGCACACAATGCCTCGATAAAAATCGGTGGGAAATGAGAAACAGTGTCTCAACACTAGGTTCCCTCTTTATACTACTCTGCCGTACTCAGGATACAGCGTGAAGCTGATTTAGTTTTATTTTTTATTTAATTACCGTAATGTTTCTGTTCTGCAGCACCGTCTGGTTTGGCTTTTGGACAGGCATCGAATATGAAGCCAATTAAAATATTAGGCAGTTCCTTAACAAAACCTATTACTTTGGGTATAGGTAGAGGAGGTGAGATAACATTTTTTTTTATAAATTTGGTTCAAAAATATGTTTTTGTTTTCATTTTAATGTGATGTTATATGTAAATATCATACTTTAAATTGTTTCCCATATCAACCAACAATTATTAAACTACGTTTGTATTTGAAAAGTTTGAATAAAACCAGAGAAGTTTTATGCTTGCTGCTTGCTAATAGTATATCAGTTTATTACTTTGTATTTAGTGATAATTATGTATAAATAAAAGATTTATTAAAATAATAAATTGGTACCTTACCCTGCATTTATTTAAGGTATTTGCTGATTAATAAATTTGTATTATATTTCTATTTCAGTGCCATCTAGTTCTGCCTTGGCCCAAATGTCTAACATGAAACCAATTAAGATATCAGCACTCAACACTCTTACAAAACCTTTGGCTGTAGGCTTAGATAGAGGAGGTAAATATTTTTTCTAATATTGGCATATTGTAAAAGATTTTACTAGGTATTAGGAGATATTTTTAGTTATCATACACGTAAAACCAAATTTGGAATATATTTTAAGTTACCTTTTTTCTAAAATTAATAAAAAGGTGATTTTATTGTATATCGAAAAGCCATCATATAACATCGACAAATTATATTATTAAAAGATTAATGAAAAGAGAAAAGATATTTGAAAACACTTCTAATTAGAAAATTAACTTAATTTTTAATTATTTATAATTTTAACAAAGTAACAATTTTTTTTATCTTGAATTAGTTTTTATGAACGCCGGGAAAGTAATATATTTCAAATATATGTGTAAATGTTAGCACCGGTTGGTCCGGTGCCGCCGCTCGCCGCCGGCACTTCAGCGTATAACGCGGCTGCGCTTCTTGCTCAAAGTGAGTAAAACGTGTTATGGTTTAGCTTGTAATAGTACTTTTTTGTTTCTAAAGTGTAGCTGTCTTATTTTTAGTTTCTAATATTTTATTTAAAAAAATATAAGTTATATAAATATTTGTGTTTTTTTAAATATTTTATACTAAAATAGTAGTTTTTCTTACTTGTGTTGTGCTAGTATATTGGTAATATTAATAATTTGGCTTAATTTGCTACCCTTTATTTTCTGTTCTTATTAAAAAAAAAATTGACATTGGTATCGTTTAGTAGAATTAGCTTGTACTTGCGATTAATTGCATATTCACAATCATACATGATTTATAACAACAAGTGTTTTATTTTTATTATTTTAATCTCGTTGCAATTATAACCCTTTTCTTCCATAAACAATCTAAATTCTCTTTTTGCTATGATCTAAGTCGACGCCATAGTAAATTAGAAAATTAATCTACGTTTTCAGAGCTATACTCTAGTCATTCCTTTTTAGCAGATTGCACATTTGCTGGAAATTGTTTTTTAAATTTAATTGAACGACACGTTTTACGTACTACCTGTGATATAAAATTATGCACATTGTCTTTACGTTTTTAATAGTTGCTCACTCAATTTTAACTGGGTGGAATATAACATGTGTAATATATGTAATGGACTAAGAGTAAAATCAAGCCAAACCTTTGTTATATTATAAAACCCAGAAGTTCCTTTGTCTGGCAGTGTGTTAAAATCATTCTAAGTGTCTGGCAATGGATAACGTCATTCTGGTATTATTCCCAAGAAAATATAACAAAAAATGAGCTTTATAATTCAACAAAGTATACTCTATAAGTGTTTTATATCCGTCAGTCAATCTTTAAATGAAATATCTACGTTTGGCTGGCTGTCAGTGTTTAATAGCATAGTGTGATAAAAATATTTATATTAGTATAAATATTTATTACTATTCCTATAATTTAAATTGTAGCTACACTTTTGGTAGATTTACTTGATTGTACATTTTTGTTCTTTCATTTCACACCTTTCTTTATATCTACTTATTTCGCTACATTGAATTTGTTGTTTTTATTTTGGTATGTAATTCTTTTTGTACATAAAATATCTATTTGAATATGATAGGGTTTTGTTTTTGTAAAGTTTTTATTTATCTGTATATTTAAATAAAGTAAAATTAAAATTATTCATATTTTTATTTACTCCACAATGTATCTTTTAATAATTAAATAAACTCTGTATTATTAAAACTATATACATATATTTCAAAATCCAAATAACTAATCACTAGTTATTTGGATAAAATTTATAACATGAGAAAGAAGTGCTTAATATTTAATCTTTTGTTTCTATATTATGTTAATGCCACTTCAATTTATCAACTTTATCTATATACCTGAATATACTATATAATGAAAATCTGTTATCCTTGGTTTAGTGGAAATGGTGGGCATGACAGGCATGAATCCATTCATGCAGCAGAATTTGAAACAAATGTGGGCGGCGGGTATGGGCTCGTCCCTCTCCGGTATGCTCAGTCAGTTCGCGCAGCTGCCGCAATGGAACCAGATGAAAGGCATGTGGCCCATGGATAAGGTAATAGTTATATTTAAAAAAACATTGACGGGCTTGAATCCCGTTGCGTTAAATTTTTTGTACTTTTGTTAAATATTTTTCTTTTTTAAAGGTATTTATGTATCACCAAAAACTGCTATTATTAAATTTATTTTGTTCACATTTATTTTCCAATTTTAACAAACCAATTCTTACAAATTTATACCATATTTGTTGATTTTATAATATACAGGGTGGAATTGAACGCACCACTTTAAATGAAACCACAGTTTTAACTACTCTATAAAAGCCTAATATAATTCAGAAAAAAAATAATTCCCAAAAATGAAAAAGTTATTTTTTCAAACA
>DWGR01002591.1:0-13419 GCA_018247715.1 Heliconius burneyi
AGAGGTTAAGAGTCTAACTGCATTATTTCAAAAGACATCGTTAGAACTTTGTGGAGATTTTTGTGAGGAAGTGTGAAGGAAAACTTATTACGAGCTGTCATGTATACCTTAAATAAGCCTTATATAATGTTGCTTCACTTTTATTCCAAGTTGAAAAATAAGTTTTGGTGACTCTTCTAAGCACTTTGTTAGTGCTTAACTTTGTTGAATATTTGTTTTTTACTTTCTTTTATTGAGGATAAGTAACACTAACATATTACATACCTTTTATGAAAATCGGTTATCTGGTTTATAAATTACAAGGAAACAAAGGAACGGATACATACAATTTACTTCACATTTTCTTACACATGTAACCATTTAAGTTATTTATTATAATAAAAAAAATATTTATTTTAATATATTTCCCGATGTTTTATACGAGTATATAAGTTACTATGTCATGTGGACCATTATTCGATGTTTTAGTACGTAATTTAGGCACATGAGTAAAATTTTCTTTGTAGTAAGTATTTAAACAAAATGAGGCCAACGCGGCGCAGCGGCAAAGTATGTGACTATGACGCGACGGTTGTGGTGATCCTACTCAAGAAAGTGAACGATTATTTATAAATATTTTTAGTTTTTCGCTCTGGCACAAAGGCAACAGCCTGACGTTGAATTCCGCCACTCAACACGCAATGCCTCGAAAAATTCGGCAGAAAGTGAAGAACGGAGTGTCTAAGCACTATGTTCAATCTGCTAACCCTGCAATGTGCGGGATACAGCGTGAAGCTGATGTAATATTAAGAATTTAATAGATAATTTAAATAACTCGCCGCACCGACCATCTATTTATGTAAATAATAATTCGTAGTTCTACGTAGTCCTAGTAATATTATACCAAATTATTATCGTATTGTATACCGTATACACGTTTGATTATTATAGATAAAAGATTATTGTAATTTAATAATAATATTATTTAAATTATATAGGAACATTGTGATTACAAATTTCCCACTTCCCGATATTGTAAAATAATCTTATTAATATAATAAATATTGTTGTCATGGATGTTATTTAAAAGGTAATTTTAAAATTTATACATGGAACTTAATGGAAAATATATTTATTTGTTGTATAAATTATTATTTTTTTATTTTTTCCCACATTGTCGCGTTTAATTTAATGGGTTTACAAGAATCAATGTAAAGAAATACGAGTATATTCAGAACCTTATCTAACATACCAGGAGTCGAATCCGCGCCTCTTGAAAATCGACCAACCGAAACACTTAACTTAAAAACAAACTATGCCGACCATTCAGTACTTTGAATAGAGTCAAGCTGAAAAAAGTATTGAAGTAAGAAAATCTATAATTTCTAGGGTTAGTGCCATTACAGAGGCGTTTTATTCTATACTTCAAATTACAATAAGCCTGTTGAGATTTTTAAGTACGTTTTATTCAGCTTCACTATGTACGAGTATACCGCACATAAAAGGATAGGCAGAGAAAACATGGAAGCTAAGCTCCTCAAAATATATTTATACAAAGGAAATGGAAAATTGTGGGCCCAAATATAAAAATATTGAAATACGAATATAGTTTATAAAATTAACTACTACGAAAATAAAGTATTGATACATTTAAATTAATTTTAAGTATTTTAGCTTTAACGCACCT
The DNA here is from genome assembly GCA_018247715.1 of Heliconius burneyi. Taxonomy (NCBI): domain Eukaryota; kingdom Metazoa; phylum Arthropoda; class Insecta; order Lepidoptera; family Nymphalidae; genus Heliconius; species Heliconius burneyi. Next base: position 1,667 of record DWGR01002591.1, read on the forward strand.
ATTTGTACATATAATTGCATTATAAATAATGATAATGTCAATTAATTACAGACAAAACAAAGTAATTCCATTTTGAATAGATTAAAGTCATTCGTATTTTAAATGATCCTTTCAGTTCATTTCTTAATTGATCATTTAAAATATGAATGATTTTAATCGATTCAAAATAGATTACATTTTGTTTTGAGTAATACGATTTGACAGCTGACTGACATTGACAATCATGACATCGCTTTATAATATTTTTTCGTTTTATAGGTGAAGGCAGTATCTTAGCTGGATCTCTTTTCAACGTGCATTCTCCTTTTGTGTAATATTGTCTCTTTTACTGTACATTCTTCTTTGTGTATAAACGCCATAAATAACAACAACTCATTTTTATTCGTTTCGATGCATTTTGAGTGCTTTTCCGTTTGTTTTCTACTTTGAACGACCCTTATGTCACCGAAATCTTTTAGATCAAAGGACCACCTTGCTATAGATATGGATCGCTGTGTTAATTGTGAGATAGCCTCACTTTTATCAAGTCTCCAATAACTCAACTCGTAGATTGCCAAAACTAACAGAATTTTCAGGGAGAGAATGATGTACCTGAATCTATTAAATCATATTACTTTCATCTCTTTACATTCAGCGCCCAAGAATGTATGCAATCGTTAGTCAGTTTAATTCCTCGAGGAAATTGAACCTAATGAATAATTGAATATCTTATTTTCTCGCCCTGGTAACCATGCAAAGCGCGGCGTTAAGTTCCGCGACTCGATACGTAATGCGTCTAGAAGTGGGGAGCAAAAATATTTTAATGGAAATAGAGTACCTCAACACTAGGTTCTTAGGTTCCCTCTGCCTACTCTGCTACGTGCAGGATACTGCGTGTAGGTAGGTACTTATTAAATGAAGTTAATACTTCATTACAACCATTGCATTATTAATTCGCAATGAGGTATATCGACCGAAACAACGCTGCAGGATGAATGAATATTAATTTGGTTTAATTCGTAAATATATTAACATGTATGTGTAATCAGTAATATCTACGTAATTGGAATGTAAACCGTCGTGGCGCAGGGGCACAAGCGTCTAATACGACGGTTTTGGATTCAATTTCCTCTCAGGAGAACGAATTTATTATTGATGAATATTGTCTTTTGTTCGCTCTGCTCAAGGCAAAGCGCGGCGTTGAGTTCCGCCACTCAACTAGTTGTGTATAAAATGTCGTAAATCAATGCCACGCTTTGTCTACCAGAGCAGGGGAATTAAAATAATTTAAATATTCACTGTTTGAGTATTCGATTCACTACAATGGCATTTATTGTCAAAAGCTGCTGCTGTCCATTGCCCCCACGATGGCCTTAATATTATCAATAATCTTCTTTTTTTTAGTTTCACGCATGTAATCTACACCTAGCAGCGTAGACACAAGGAACCCGGGAACCCAGTGTTAGGGTGCTTCGTTTCCCTTAAGGCACTTCCGTTCCCATCTTTCCGCTGAATTCTGGAGGCATTGCATGTTGCGGAAAACAACACTGTGCTGTGTCTCATCAGAGCGAAAAAATGATAATATTAAATATTTCATACCCCTGAACGAGATTCAAACCGACGATTGATCGACTTCACTACAAAGACTGTTGCTAATCTAAAATGTAAACCGAGTTAACATTCCAGATTATTCCAACTTTTTTCATTAAAAACGCACTTCTTTGATTTAGAGCGAATGCGATTTAACTGAGCACTTAAGCTGTTAGAAACGCAAAAAGGTAAAACGCCAACGTTAATCGGATCTTGTACAATGTCAGCAATTTCCATTATTCATATTTTAAATCTCATTTCAAAATCTAAGACAGACATTTTGAATTTCCAATTTTCTCGTAGCTAATCTAGCTATCTTGACTATTGTTGTTCTTTAAGTAGTATTAGAAGTAGTAATGAAAACATATTTGTATTGTCTTTAACATTCATTAAATAACGTAATAATGTTATTTAACGAGGTAATTCAGCGAAAAACGTTTTTTAGAATCACGCTGTATCCCGCACATAACAGAATAGGCAGAGGGAACTTGGGAGCCTATAAGCAATAGCTTATACACTCCGTTCTTATTGAAGCACTTCCGTTCCACATCTCCCGCTGAATTCTAGAAGCATTGCGTATTGAATAGCTGAACTCAACGCCGCGCTTTGTCTCGTTACCAGAGCAAGGAAATGATAAAATGTAGGAATCGATCTCACAACCTGTCGTGATTAGAATCGCACGTTTGTGCTCCTGCGCCACGATAAGCCTCAACCTAAGCCTAAAATAGATAACTTACTAAAAACTAACCTAACAATGTTACGTTTTTTAAAAAATCTCAATAAATTAAACGGAAATGTATTAAGAATATACAAGGCAATAACCTTTTTTTACTTTAAAAATTAAAAGAACAAAGAACATCAAGTAGCACTCTATAATGAAAAAGAACAATACTTAGCACCATTCTCCACACTGGCTCCGGATTGTCTCGATCTAAAAAGAGTAATTGGGGCAGATATATTTGGTAATTTCTCATCGCCATTGCTCCGTCCTCGCTGATCAATCAGCTGGATGGCTTGACGACGGATCAACCCTTTTATAAATTACTTTATTATTTAATTATCTTTAACGTATTTTATAGAACAGGATAAGGTGAATCTTATTATATTTTTTACTTTCAAAACTTATAGTATATTAGCCACCCGCTCGCGGCTTCGCCTGCTTGATTTACATAATTATTTGTATATTAATCTGAATTACTTTAGTGCTCTAAAACATTATAATTTTAAAGCTAATATAATAAAATAATTATTTTCTAGCTATTTCGTCCAATAATATGCTTTACATTTATTCAACTTTTTAAATGTTTGAACCGATTTTAATAAAACAAATCCTAAATGCTTTATACCACACACAAAAGAATGAAGAACACAAGAGAACTTAGTGGTAAGACACTCCGTTCTCTACTTTCCGTCGATTTTTCGAGGCATTACGTGACTGGCAGAAGATGGTGGCAGAACAAAGTATTGAAAATATTAATAAATAGCAAACCCACTGGTGATTGACGGTCTTAAAATAGAGTTCCTGAAATATATTTTAGTTAAATAGAGACTTACTAGTTCTGCCTGCTGCTTAGTATTTCAAACAATAAAGCACGATCAAAGTCTTCAACAAAACCTGAAGCGTATACTATTAGTTTTTCTTTTGCCGCCTATCGGCTCGAAAGTTTTTCGTTTGTAGGATAATGAGTGGAGTACAGATTAAGATTGTCATTTTTTAGCTCTGTTCTCGAGACAAAGCGCGGCGTTGAGTTCCGCCACTTAACACGTAATAGAATAACAACGGCAAGAATTGGGCGGAGGATGAGATCAGATAACAGAGCTGAGGGAACTGCGCCACTACTGGCGTAAATATAATTCTGTACTTATATTTTATCACAGATATTAAATAAAACATTGGGTATAAGGATCTCGCTGTAGATGATTAATGATACCACTTAAGAGGTGACGAAATTTATAATAAATGATGAAGAATGAAAAAGATGAAGATTATGTCACAGGTACAAAACCTTCAAAAGACTTAATTCCCATCCGTGGAAATTAATTATTTAAGATGTCGGTGTCTCGGTGGTGGTCGGTGCTGTGTGTAAGATATTTTTCTGAATAAGTCCTTACTTACTTGACAACAAAAAGATCCATTCCAGCTGGAGCGGGCTATTATATAACAACGTAAGTACCGATCCAGACGACATCAGCGATGTGATTGATCACCTTAACGAGCTAAAACCGCTTCGTTTCCAAGTCCTAGGTGTAAATAGAGATTCGTATTGTTAAGGTGTTATGTAAACCTAATGTCGTTTTATATCGCGTAGATTATTAGTAAAATTATTTTAAAATATATTAAGAGGCCGTCGTGGGGCAGGGGCACAAGAGTCTGGCCGTAACGTGACGGTTGTAGATTCGATCCCCACTCAGGGGAATAAACTATTATTTATTGAAGTGTCTTAAAGCTAAGTTCCCTGTGACTACCACACAGTAAATAGATCCCCGGATGGATGACAGGACAGGATGAAGCTGATAAGTAAAAATTATTCTTATTATGCATATTGAATAGTCGAATATATTTTATATGACTCAGCTATATATTATTTTACTATTTTAGCCGGATTAATCGCGCACATTCGGTCACTGGGAGAGTCTCCCCGTGACCGGATTCCGTCCGTCTCCACGGACTACTGCAAAGTGCTCGAAACGTCGGGTTTTCTAAAAAAATGTAATTATCAAATATAAACGCGATTAATCCCGTTAAAATAGTTTCATTTAATATGTGTAATAATCGTGAAAATCAAAGAACTTATCAGTTATATACTTTCCGTTTATATATAATTATGATCACGGTCCTTGTAATGAAATTAAACCGTTTCAAAGAATATTTAGAAAAAAACAGTTTTTTTTTTAACATGATCAACTCACAATTATTTGTTCATTCAGAACCGCATTATCTATATTACCACAAAACAAACAAGGCTCAATAAAATTCGGGCCGGACATTACAGTGAAAGTCCTTCAAGACTAGACTTTAAAAAAATAAATGAAAATGTTTTCCGCAGTCTCCACTTTTCCTCCGTTTATTGAAAGAAACATTGTATTGACGGATCTCAACGCCAGCAAAAAAAAATATTTCAAATGCCTATTATTCCACAGAGTTTGTATCGAACTCACAATCTTCGCAATAACACCCAAACGGTTTCCACTGCACCACGTTGGCTTCATATTTTTAAAAATATTTATAATAAAATTCAATTTAAAACTTTTCTATCGCTAAGAACACCAGTTTAGATTTCAGTTGATAAAAGAAATTCTTAAAAGAATTTAAAGTGAAATGGCAGGTAACACTTAGTGGATGTTGACAGAGGAAAGTACAGTCTCTGGTTACGCGATATTGCCGTTCCCTCAGCAGACAGAAATACCTACGATTTACGATCATATTACACTTTAATAGGAAATTCTTGTCCATGTGCGTTAAACTTATAGTTTACGGAGAGATAAAAGTATTTTTAATTTTCATTATGGTCTAGGTCATGGGGCCAGTCGTGGCCCAGGGGCATACGTGTGACTGTAAAAGTTCGGGTTCGATTTCGAAGAAATTAAATATTTAATATTTCCATTACTTCGTTCTGGTATTAAAGGAAAAGCCAGGCGTTGAATTCTACCGTTCAACATGTAATGCCTTCAAGAATTCAGCGACAAATTAGAAGCGGAGTGTGCTAGCACTATGCTCTCTGCCTACCCTATACCGATTGATACGGCATAATTGAAATTATGCATTTATATTGACATCAAATAATATATTTTAGATTAATTGGAAATTTCATAGAGAAAGACATAGAGAGATTTCAAGTGGACAAGAGAAAGAAAGCGAGGCCTCGCAAATGATAGGAGGATGATATATTATTAAACGCACAGCGGGACCAATCTGGATGCACAAACAATCTAGAGGAAACTGGTTCAATTTTGAGGAGGCCTTCGCCCTCAGGGGGGTTCTTACAGAATAAATACAATCAGCATAACAACATATACTCTGAAAATTCTGTTTAACGATTTGGAAGTACTATAAATATACCTAACAACTACGAACGAAGAGATACTAACACCGCTTCTCTTCTTCTTTTTATTTTTATTTTATTCTATTTATAACGTCACTATTCAAGACATAAACTTTAAATAAAGCTTCATGTTTTTTTCCCTTAAAGCATGATAGGCACCAGAAACTATATTCCGCCCCATTTTTGAGACATTGTGTATTGAATTGCGTAGCTCTATACCGCGCTACTAGAACAAAAAAAAGAAAATAATACCTCTAAATGGGAATAGAACCTACAATCGTAGTATGTTTACAGTCAGAGGCTTTGCCGCAAGGCGTGACGCCCTCTTAAGATTATCAAATTATAACTAAAATGACATCATAGAAGCGCTCTGTAATTCCATTTATATAATAAATTTTATATTATACATTCCGTACCGTTCCGTAAAGCTTTAACCGAATTACGATAAGATAATTCTTGGATCTTTGAGGTACAATCGCCTACCTGTTTCCGGTATCCGGATGTCAGTCACAGACCGGCCTTTAGTAATTCTCAGAGGCTCGTTGTGACCTCTATTGCAATTGATAAACAAAAGGATCTAATAATGAACGCTACAAATTCAAAATGGACGAATAAAAGGAAATACACTAAGGTTAGGTACTTTGTATAAATAAAAATATTTGAGTATATTTTCAATATAATTTTGTAGTTTTCTTCTTTTTCCCGGCATTAAATCATAAATTTAATTATTAAGACTAGAGACTTTTTAAATTCTATATATATGTATGTATGTGTAAAAAGAGGTAGTAAAAGTAGAGTGTGTAGGAGTTTTTTTTATTCTATAATCCTTTTTCATTTACCATTCAACTTATCAATAAATCAATAACAGCCAGAAAGCTGGTACCAATTTTTGGATATATACAAAGATGATAGACACTTGTATTGGTAGTGGGCGAGAAGTGAGAAATAGAGTATTTTAACACTATGTTGTTTCTGCCTTATGTGAGGGAAAAACGAGAAACTTAAATTAAGTTAATAATCGAGTTTCAATTACTTATAAGCAAAAAAAAAGAAATATTTACCCCAAATAGCATTGAACCTGCAACCATCACTTCACAATGTCCCTTGCCTTCTATCCTTAGGTAATAACTAAAGTCAATTATTCACTATATTACAATACACACGCATGTACACGTTATATAATTCCAATAATCAATACGAATTACGATGACTCGATTAAGATAATCGATTGTCGGCCGAGCTGTCAATTTACATCACAATTGGTTATGTACTCTGTGTACCTACCTGTATGTCGGTGTTAATTTATTGATTAAAAGTAATTACTTCAACAGACAGGTCGTGGCGTGAGAAAATGAAATATTTATTTAAATTAATATTTTATTTTGTTCACTCTGGTGTTTCGGCAAAGCGTGGCGTTGAGTTCCACCTCTCAACACACAATGCCACCCAAAATATAGCGGAAAGTGGAGAACGGAGTGTCTAAGCACTAGATTTTCTCTGCCTACTTTGCTAATATAATAAATCGGTTTTACGCTGTATTCCGATACTGCGTAAAGCTAATTTAATTTATTTTTTTAATAAGTTTGACTGGTCTTTCTCTTTATATTTATTTCATGTAATGAATAATATGAATATTGAATTATTATTCTCCTTTTACTTCACACTGTACCCCGGATGAAGCAAGGTAAGCAGAGGGAACCTAGTGTTAAGATACTCCGCTTTCCACCTATCCACTCCGCCGAATTCTGAAGGCGTTGCGTGTTGAGGGGCGGAACTCAACGACGCGCTTTGCCTCGTTACCTGAGCGTGGAAATGAAAATATATAATATTTATGTTTTTTCAGCGGAAATCGAACCCACTATCTGTCCCGCATATATTCCGCACGTGAGTGGCACGCTTGTGCCACTCACGTTGCCGTGCCCGCGCCACGAAGTGCCTTGATGCTTTTTCCTTACTATTTTATAAAATAAAAAATATACATTGCCTTGTTTCAAATGTCCAGAGAGCCTGAACGCTGCAATATAAATGTATCATTTGCGAGCGACTAATTACCGTGACGGTCGTCGGCGCTGTCCTAAAACAGTAATCAATGAATCGAACTAAATTGCTTACGCTAAATTTGCATCAATTTTAATAAATAATTTTGATGGTTAATATAATTAACGAATTAAAAATTAAGTCATTTAATCAACTTCACGCTATATCCCGCACACTGCAAAGTGGGCAGAGGGAACCTAGTGTTAAGATACTCCGTTCCCCACGTAATACCGTATTCCGGATGCATTGCGTGTTGGGTGGCAGAACTCAATGCCGCGCTTTGCCGATTCTAGAGCGAAGAAATGGAAATATAAATTTAAATAAATATTTCATCTCCTCAAGCGGGGATCGAACCCACAACCAATCAGTTTTACAGTCACACCTTGCCCCTGCGCCACGATTGGTTATTAATTAATTAGATAGAAAATAAGAGTATAACAAAGTAAGTATAACAAAGTAAGAAGTACATTATATAAACATAATTATGTAGATTCCATAAAACATCGTTGTATACAAAAATATAAAGTTATATAGATTTTGTTAAATTTAATTTATAAATATTCCTTTATCGCACTAAATAGTTAATATTTACTGCGTAAGTGAAAATACGACTAGATAAGGATAAATATTTTTTTCTTATTTTAGCTCAAAAAAAAAAAAAAAAACATTCGAAATATACCGTCATCTCGTGGTCTGTTCGTGCCAGAGATCTACCAGGATAGGACTATCACAGAGCATAAATTCACCGAAGCCGCGACTAATTGCCCTCGCCTAGTAATTTATATGTACATTCTTTATTTTCAGGAACTCGCTTCATCAAATAATAATTTTAATAATTAGTTATTTTATTTTATTATTTACTTTCATTTGTCTTTCATCATATACATTTTTATACGTACCGTATCTGACTGTGTGACTAACTCTTAGTTTTACAAAGTGACAGTAAAGTTAGTTAGTTTTGAAAAATTCTTTATTTATTAATTATTTTTATCTGTCTCTTTTTTTAAGACACAATTGACTTCATTTTTTGGGTTCTGTACCTTTTAAGAAAAAAAGGAATCCTTATAGGATCACTTTGTTGTCCGTCTGTATGTTTTTCTATATGCATATATATATATATATATATATATATATATATATATATATAAGATCTATCTCGTCTCGTCTATCTGTATAAGAAAAAATATCCAAATAAGCATGCCAGTAACAAGTAAGCTAGAATATCGTCACTTAATTTGAGATATTTATTGCATCAGCGAAACGAATCCTGTACGCTTATTTCTAATAAGTTATGTTACAATTTTATATCTACCTTCCAATAGATTTTTTTTTATAAATACATATAAATATAGAATTCATTTTTATTTCATTAATTATGTAAATGTGTGCGACACAAATATAACGCAATTAGTAAATTAAAAAATAATTTGAAATTTGTAATATATTATTATTAGACATTTAAATATTTATTGTGTCACTTTTTTATCTTAACGCTGTATCCCGCACATATATTTTTTATATTTTTTTCAGCAAGGCTGCAAAAAGGCGAACAACTCGACACGCGGTGACAATAGCAATGTCAACTAACGCGCTTGTGCTGCTGACTGTCACTACATAGCTGTACCATGCCCCTTATTTCACGTATGTTTGACAGGGCCGACTAGCTAATTATTATACGAACATAGTAAGTTATTTAGTTGAAGCCAACGTGTTACTGTACCGACGGTTATGGGTTCGATTTCCACTAGGGATGAGTAAATTATTACTTTTTAATTTCTTTGCTTTTCACTCAACGCGCTATAGCCCGCGCAACTGCGTGTAAACAGAGTATCTTAACACTCGGTCCCCTCTGCCTACCAACTGTAATAACAAACTGCATAAACCAACGCACATACAATCAGACAAAAAAAAACATTGAGTTTGATTCTATTAAGTGTCATAAATAACCCTATTTGTTATACATCTCAATGTACAGACACCGATCTATTACGATTTTATTATAATAATATACACATATAGATTTGAGAACAAAATAGCTCAAAAATGTTAAAAATATATAAGTACAACCCTACGAACTGTCGTGTGGAGCTCTTTGATCAACGTAGGGGATGTACACCGTCAGCGACACGTGGCAATGCCCGCCGACGCGACGCGCCGTACAAACCAACGCACGCTTCACGGACGACTAGAACATTACAAAGATGTCTTGTTTAAACACGATGTAAACATGCCTAAATAACAGGAATAGGAGTAAGTAGACGCTTCTAGAATAAATGTTCTAATTATTTGTTATTAACTTACGAAATGTAAAATTCGACTATACAGGGTGGAATTGAACGCACCACTTTAAATGAAACCACAGTTTTACTACTCTATAAAAGCCTAATATAATTCAGAAAAAAAATAATTCCTAAAAGTGAAAAAGTTATTTTTTCAAACAAAATAAATAATAAAATAATCGTTTTAAAAAAAAACACCATTTGTAAAGTGTAATATTATCACTCACACACCTGTCAAAGCGGCAACGTCGCACACGCTTCATTCTAGTATTTTTGTAGTAGTATGTGTATGTGTGCGTGACACGAAATACAGGTATGGAAAAAAATCGTGAAATGAAAAAAAAATCCTACGTCCAAACTGTTGAGGCATCTTGATAAAGTTTTTTAGCTCCGGGTTTGAAATATTTTACCCTATATGTAGTTTCAGTAAAAGAAGCGCTGCCTCTTCCACCTGTATAAGAATGCAATGAGTTCATCGCTATCTTGAAATCGCTTCACTTTATAGCCCGGTTGAGATGCGGAACTCAACGCCGCGCTTTGCCTCGACACCAGAATAAAGAAATGAAAATATGAATTATTTAATTCGCCCGAGTGGGAATCGACCCGCAACTGTCGCGTTACAGTCACACCCTTCAACCGAGTCACCACAGACAGTAAACTCGGAGAGATTGACAATATACTACAAAAATACATATAAAAGTTATAAATCAATATTAAAAAGAAAACACCTAATAATAAAAAGAGTTACGCTCAATTGGTTATTTAGCAACCTTTGTAGTAAGTCTACTTACGACACTTGCTTCCACGAACGATCGGTGGAGTCACGAAACGGCTCACAATTTCACAGACCAATAAAACTGGCGAACTGAAACTGAAAAACATCTGATTACCCCCATTTTATTTACTTTCTCTTTGTATTGTTTGTAGCAAAGCGATGTAGTCGTTAGGTCTCTTAAGTGCGCAAGTTGACTGAACATTAACTGTTTTTAAATGATAATATATTATAGGATCTGAGAATAAACGCTCGTATAAGTAAATACGGAGACTGTCCTACTGATTTCGCTATAATATTAAAATAACCAATCGTAGAAGATAATCTTATGACATTTTTCAATATAATTTGTACCTTTACGTAATATAAATTTAATGGACTGAAAAGTAAAATTTTCTTATTTAATATCCTCGAAGAAGACATCGTGGAGCAGCGGCACAAGGTGTGACTGTAAAGCGACGGTTGTGGGTTCGTTCCCCATTCGAAGAAGCGAAATATTTATTTACGTTTATATTTTCATTTCTCGCTGTCAAGGTAAAGCGCGGCGTCGAGTTCTGCTACTCAACACACAACGCCTCCAGAATTCGGCAGAAAATTTGGAACGGAATATCTTAAAACTAGGTTCCCTCTGCCTACCCTGTTGTGTTCTCCCGCAAACAACAGCGTGAGGCTGATTTGATTTGATTTTTTAATATCCACGAAAATTGGGAATACTGCCGCTACAATAGTTCAATTTATTTTAGCTTAAGCAGTTAGAACCTAATTAAGACACTCTGTTTCCTACGTTCCTGCCATAATCGAGTCGTTTCTAGTGAGATTATGTGCTGCGCCACAACGGCTCATTACTCAACTTACACCTCGTCAAATAATATTTGAGATCATTAGTGGCACAGGAGCACAAACGTGCGACACGTCGTGGGTTCGTTTCCCACTCGAGGAAATAAAATATTTGATATATCCATTACTTCACTCTGGTAACGAGGCAAAGCGCGGCGTTGAATTTTGCCACTCATCACGCAAAGCCTCCGGAATACAACAGGAAATGGGGAACTT
>DWGR01002592.1:0-13418 GCA_018247715.1 Heliconius burneyi
AATATTCATAAGTTATTTCAACGTTTATAAAGTAATTAAACTGTCACTGGTTTAGCACGCAGATTTTACGTTTTGATAAGTTAAGTGCGACATTTGTAGACTGTAAATAATATAACGGTTTGGATGCAGTGGATTGGATCTTGATTTTCTTAATATTGAAATGATTTCTAAAGAAAATATTTTTTTGGATTTTGTTGGAAATATTTTATGGACTATTTGAATATTATATATGACAACTATTTTTCAGGCCATCATGGTGCAGATGCTTAAGCGTGTGACATTAAAAGCGTTGTGGGTTCAATTCCCACTCAAGGAAATGAAATCTGTCTCTCTCTCTGTCTGTCTATGTATAAATGATTTCATTATTCTGGTGTCGAGGCAAATCGCAGCGTAGATTTCCGCCACTCAACTCCCAATCCAATTCCGTCAGTCAGGATTTCCAGTTATGTATAGGTAACTAACACTACTCAATGTTCTACGCAAATGATAACTAAAATGATTTAACAATTGTAATACTCTGTTTTGTTGTTGATGAACCTTGTACAAACACCTCCTTGTTTGAGAATCAAAATTAGACAGATATATTAATTCAAAGTGATCTAAAGTACAAGAACAAAAGGTTTTATCAGTATGGCGAAGAGCTTCGAATCAACTTTGGAAGATCGTGGCATAATTTAACGCAGTGCTTTTATTAATTATAAATCGTGAGATCATCCATTTAAAGATTCCTCTGTCAGATTTCCAAGAATTGCTGTTATTTTGTGATAGATGTTAACAATGATCACTTATTTATGGCAAACTGACTGTTATAGCAGTGATGGAAACTTTTTTTTCAGCTTTACGCCATATCCCTCATATTTGAAAGTATCAGAGTAGGCAGAGGAAGCCTGGTGTAATGACATTCCACTCTCTAATTACCACCAAACTCTGGGGGCATTGCATGTTGAGTGTTAATGTTACTTGTAAACCGTCTAACAATCTCCTCATATCGTGCTGAACAAGTCAGTGACTTTCATCTAATGCGGTTTCGTTTCCGCGCGGTAATAAGATCAACACGACGCTACTCGACACAATGGCTGTGTTATGAATACGTAACGAGATATTAGCTGGTGCTGTAACCTCGTTAAAGGTGGATGCCGCTGGAGACTGCCGGTAAATTGTTTGTAGATTGTTATTAATTATTTAGTATGCTATTTTTAGGTTGTACATTGTTTATTCATATTAGCTGGTAGTGTAAATTCGTTAAGCGTCGGGTTCACTATATATTGTGGGTTAATTATTATTAATTATTAGTAGCCATTTGTTTTTTATTTATTTAATTCATTCATTTTGACATTTTGATGCTTACAATTTGACATTCTGATGATTCTCAAACTTTTATTTATTCAGATGATGGTAGAAAGCCTATTTTGGTAATGCATCTAATGGTTAATAATTAAAGTCATCGTGACACAGTGGTGCAGCAATCAGATTGTAAGTCCAATGTGGGTTGTGGGTTCTATCCCGAGTGTTGAAAGTCGGTGAACAAAGTATCTTGACAGTATATTAAGAGACAAAGAGGCCTCTTCTGTTATATGTGAGATGCATCGTAAAAGGGAGGGTAATATATAAACAAATATATATATATATATATATATATATATTTGATTATATGTCATCAAACAGTTTGGCAGTCAACAGAAACGAGATTATTATCGATTATAGGAATGTTATGTAATCAGTCCGCATCTCTTACACGATTTGAGAGAAGAAAACTAGTAATAAGTTACGTCTTTTTATTGGTCACAACGAAGGCTAAGGCTACACTTTGTTGTATCAGTCTAAGGCAAAGAAATAAAATTGGATAAGCTTAAAGCTTACATTAGTAATTTAACTTGTTAGAATTAACTTCATAAACCAGGCGTATATTCCTGCTCATTGATTTTCTTAAAAATGTGAAAGAAACAATATATGACATACTTAAAAAAGTACATTTTCGACAAATTTTAAAACATTTCTTGTACTACATAGTAGTTGGTAACGGAGAGCTTTTAAAACAAATTACTAAAAAAATTGTACAAATCTTCTGAAACGATTGTATCTCGTCTTTATAATTTCTCGTATTTAAAAAAATATTGACCGGTAACGAAATTGCGAAGAAAATGAAATTTATTAAAAATTCTATTTGATTGAAATAAATTGATGTGAAACGAAGATACTCGTATATGCAAAAATTCACTGTCGTGCAATTGGAAAATATTTGTCATCGCCTTTCTGTCTTTAAACTTACATACATACTTTTAGGTCAGTTGTGGTGCAGGGGAACAAACATGCGACTGTAAACGTAAGACAGGTTATGGGTTCGATTTCCACTCGAGAAAATGCATTATTTAATATTTTCATTTCTATCATCTCATTTCTGATGTCGAGTTAAGGCGCGGTGTTGAGCTTCGCCCTTTAACACAAAACGCCTCGAAAATTCGGCGGTAAAAGGGCAACGAAGTGTTTTACCACTTCTTCACGCTTTAGGCCCTCTGTCTACCCTGCAACAGGCGGGATCCAGCCTGAAAATTAATATTTACTTCTTTTTGAACGTTCAATTTACGTAACTCAAACATTTGAGAGCATTGTGCGTTCTACGTGAAAAATAAATTTAAACTAACCGATGAACGTTAAAAGAAACGAGGCAAGTAGTTGAGGATGGTAACAAGGTATTTAAGTAGGAATTACGATACAGCCGTCGTGAAGCCTCAGTAAATAACGTCTATCTGGCTCCTGCGTCTGCCAAATTACTTGGCAAAAACTACAGACTCCTTAAACAAACGTCGAGCTTGGTTGCGGTTTCTCTTTGAGTGCGTATGTACTCGTAGGAGTATAACACCTTGTATTGTACGGTTAATGATAATTGGTTTTTATTTTAGTATAACTAATCATCTTGGTGTTTCAAGATTGTTTTTATAAGAAATAATACTTTTTACATTTTTCAAGTTAAAAATATTCAAATATAAACAAACAAATACATCGAGGTTTTAGAATGTTTTTTTTTTACCTTGCGTAAAAACCGCGCATTTTGGAAACTGTCTAAGCGCTTTGACCTCTCGGCCTTATATTTTTGTCAATAGAACATCGATAAAGAAGGGTTCAAATCATTGTACGTTAAAATCTTCATACATTTCTAAAAAAAGTAAGAAATAATCATAATTATTGTATACTCATGTACATTTAAATTCATTATATTTTTGAGACAGCTTTGTCGGTCTCCAATAAATAATCAACAATTATAAAGACTTTTATTATAGTGATGGACGCATATATCTCACTATATAAATATAATATTACATTGCGTTTTGAGTGGCGGCATTCAACGCCGGGCTGTTGCCTTGGTGCCAGAGAGAAGAGAACATTCCCTCGAGTGAGAATCGAACTCACAACCGTCACACCATTGAATCCCCACGCCACGACGGCCTCAAATTGAATTTGTAAATTATAATAAGCACCCTTATTTCGTTGAAATATTCAGAGCCGCAACACTATTAGTTCTACTCGACGAATAATTTTATGAATTTATTCGCTTTTCATCGATTCGCACTTTATCAAATTCTGCAGACGTGCTCTTCAATAAAACTACTAACTGGATTGGGGTAATTCTCTAAGACCCATATTTTATTTCTGTTGTCTACAAAGAATAAAATATTTTACATAATGTTCGCTTGAAGTTTCATAATTTATAAATCTTGCAACTTTATATGGCATAAAGTGATAGACAAGTGTTTTTGAAACGATGTATTTTCATATTAAAATTGTAATATGAGTATTAATAATCATGAATATATTATAAACGTAACCGCGTCGAGATCTTAAATTACTCTATAGGAGCTAAATTTATATTTATGGCGTTGTTTATGCAATGTGTGTGTTATTAAATTAAGTAAAATATTCTATTTCTATGTACATAATATGTACATGTAAGTACAACACATCTTACATGTTAAATGACGGAGCTCAACGCCTTTCTTTGCCTGGTAAGCAGAGATGCCTGGTAGAGTAGAAAACTGAAAATATTAAACATTTCACTCCCTTGAGTAGGAATTGAACCCACAACCGTTGTCTTTACATACACACGCATCTATATAAAATCTACATATAATGCACAAAAAACGCGAATAAGCATTCACATTGAAAGATTATTAAAATATATATAATTCAGACGATTGAAATTTCCATTATGATATTCATACGAACACTTCCATTCGCGCTTGCTCGATTCAAATTAAATAATTCAACATTTAATCTATCAAAGTACTGAGCTACCTACTCATATTGTTCTCTTGTCCACATCTTTTGCGATTGAATAAAAAAAGTCACATTGCGCTTGCTCATTTTCCTTATCCGAACAAAAGGAGGAGATGATGATGAAACACCCCAAGGTATTGAATGGAAAATTAATATAAATTTTACTTTTAGGAAAATTGCTGTCATTGTAATCGTATGCGAGTCAGTGTTGTGTATAAAATTACTTTGCTTTCTCTAATGTTTTACTTGCGTAACTTAGCCTCGTGGTTTACATTTATGCCTGGGATGGCTGGGACAACTATGTAGTACATATTTATTCAATTACATGTGTTCGTACAATATTTGTATATTGGCTTATGTATCAATTTTGCGTGAAACCGGCTCCAACAGAACTAGCTTATCTGTTTTTTACTTTTTTTAGTTTTTAGATTCTATATGAGTAGTAGTAGTGGGCGGTAGGGGAGACCTCGGTTGACCTTCGAAAACACAGTATCAAAGATACTAAAGGAAAGTCACTTAAAAATCATGAGGACTCCCGGAGGGCATGTATGAATAGGTGGATGTCAGTGGACGAGGCGAAAAAGCTATGTAGAGACCGTAGCATTTGGCGCTCCGTCTTGTCTGACTACCCCGCTAGGGATAAAGCGTGAAGGTTCCATGGCTCAAAAAGAAACCGACAGAAATATTACAGGATAACTTTGTTGTTTGTCTGTCTGCTATTTTGCTATAAAATTACATTGAATATTCATATATCGGTTATTTTACTATCTAACGTTTGTATTAGCAATATAGGCAAAATATTGAATATTAAGCTTTATTTAAAATGTATACCGCAGGTTAATTAGTATGAGAATATTCATGATGGAAATGTTTGATTTGTTTCAAAGTATTTGATATTATATAAGTTTAATCTCGTAATAGTTTAATCAAAGTTAACAAACGCGAACTAATACATGTTTAATAAAATAAATAACCGTATACTCGTATATTAATGTTTAGCTTGATTATAAGGAAATAGTTTTTTGATTACAATATTGATTGATTGTAATTTTTAACGGAATCCAACGCCGCTCTTAAGCACTGTCATATTTTTTCATAAAAAAAATAACTAAAAATAATTTGATCAACTTTGTCTTAGTAATAATCACTGGACGTCTATTTACAAGTAATCATTACAAAAGGACTAATTAACATATATATCACAGTGTGAAGCCGACTTTAGTAGAGACGTCCGTTAAAAGAGGATGTTTTTAAATTCAATCCTTGTATCATTATTTCCATAAGGGATAAAAGTAAAACAAAAGACGAAAGTAACAGTTTCTGAGGAAAAATCTTGTGTTTTGACAAAATAAATCGAAGGTAGGCATCTGTAGCAACAATTCCTTTAAAAATTGCAATTCCTGCGTCTATTTTTTTTTCACAAAAGAAAATAGCTGCGATGTAAATGCGTTTCCATTAAATCTCAGAGGAAAATAAAATGTATTCTTAAGCGGCTCACAAAGGAAAGTTTTTGTTTGAAGCGAATTTTTTCACTGACGTGTGATTGACTTCGCGCCCGCGGTGCCGGTTACGGGCATGTTTATTTATGTGGATAGTAAAACTGAGCTTATAAAAAGCTTAGGAAATAGAGTGTGACCTTTATTTTCTACTTTCGAAATTTATATACTGTGGTTCAATAGAGATAGAGATTCTTGACTAGCTTTGAACAAATATATTTGTGTAAACTTTTTTTTACTTTAAAAAACAAATTTTTTGATAGTGAAATTTCTCGGGTGGGCACAACCCTATTCTGGGGTGGGCACGGACCTGGTCTCCCATATTTCTGATGCGTTTATATTAAAAGCAGAATTTCTTTGAATCTACTTTAATAAGTTTTTTTTTCGAACTTGTGGTTGATGCTGTTAGCGAGTCTTTGTAGGTATATAAAAATTATGAACTTTGATTTACAAAATGAAACAAGTAGAAAAGAAGATATTATAAATTAATATAATAAGATATAATACATAAAGAAATTCATATTATTATTTACAAGCATTAACATTTAATTTATATTGAATATTCTCTTGAACGTAGCGGGTCTTTAAATAATGAAGATACAATGAGCGATCTCTATCGTTCGGGACAAAGTTTGTTGTTTTTATAAAACTTGTTCAATATTCTTCCATATTTTGAACAACATACTTTTGTCGATCACTTTATTTGATATTTTATAATCACTACCTTTTTGAAAAAAGTGTGAAAATTTTAAAATTTACACTATTACTAGAGATATAAAGGAAAGTAAGATATCATTAATAAAGGTATTGTACGAATATAATTGAGTAGTTTGTGTTGTTATTATTAGTTTAATAAATTATTTCTACTGTTCTGAATAGATTAACCCTTATAACCCTTACACAACAAACATACAACATTTCTGTTCTATACAACTCACCAGCTTACCTCAATGTACTACAATTACCAATAATAAAAGATATTATTATAACGCATCAGTAATACTAATTAGTTAAACAATCGTTGAGACATTGTACACGACATCGTTATAATAACAAAAATCCACGTCTCATTAAAGTGACAGCGTTGCGTCAATTAAACATAAAATATAGAGATTCGTCCGTCTCCGTGAGCCCCCTCGCCTTCCTGCGCCCACAATCCGACTAGAGATCTCATTAGCGCAGTACTAAATGTACAATTTATTTTGTATCCGACACCAGCTTTGTTTCTCTTACAAGTATCGCCTTACTTTGGGTTAACATCGCCTTCCCTCAATTAAAATTTTCAATACAAATTGCTGAAGTTCGATGAAATTGATTTTGCAAGTTAATAGGAATGGGCGATGTTCGTGGATTTTTTCTTAAGGATGAGTTGGTTTTTAAATGACTATACATGTTTTGAAGTCAGTCGCGCAAAAGCGCATGGGACTGGAAATGCGACCGCCTGTAGGTTCGATTCGCACTCGAAAATATGAAATATTAATACTTTTATTTCTTTGCTCTGTTGTCGACGCAAAGTGTGGTGGTAATTTCTTTCGGCATAAAGTGAGGAACGGAGTGTCTTAACACTAGGTTCCCTCTGCCAACCCTGCTATGCGTCATGGATTCACCGTGCAGGTGCCGGCCCATCGCGTTTCAGGGTGAGCACTTGAAGAGCTCAGAGCAGTACCTAGAACTTGCGACACAAGAGTACGTTAGAGTTCTCTTTACACTTGCTTTTGTTAACCAAGCTCCTTTCTCTACCAAACTAAAATCATTTTTTTTACTAGTGTCGCCTTCAAGCTCATCCGCTACCGCGCACAAATTGACTTTAAACTTATTACGTTACGTACTTACTTTAAAATTAAATTCCATCCCCGACTTTTCTGAGGTATTACGTGTTGAGTGGCGAAAATCATCGCCGTGCTTTCGCGTTGGTGCCAGAGCAAAGAAATGAAAAAAAATATAAATAAAAGTTCATTCCCCTGAGTGCGAATCAAACCCACCACCGTTGGGTTGCAGTCTGCGCCACTATGGCCATGGTCCTATTAAATAATAGGTACGATAAATCAATTAAAGTATGGTAATTTTATTAGTACATTGACAAACTCATAAATCGTGAATAAAACCACCCACCTCCATATGCGACCGCTCCTTCAATGATAAATTTAAACTATTAACTATTTGTTAGGAAAAATTTCGATTTATATTTTAGTTATAATATTTGGTGTTTATAGATTTTACTTTGGAAAAGCTCATTCATAAATCCACTCTAAAATCATTATTGGCTATTACTTGTAATCAAATTTGAATAAATATTTGAATTTAACTAGATTTAATGATAGCTTAACTTCACGCTATATTCCTCACATAGCAGGATAGGCAGAGGAACCTATTATTATGATACTCCGTGCCCATTAAGACACTTCCGCTCGCCACTTTTCGCTAAATTCTAGATACATTGCGAGTTAAGTAACGGAACTCAACGCCGTGTTTTTCCTCGACACCAGACCGAACAAATGAAAATATTAAATATTTCTTCTCCTCGTGTGCTAATCAAACTCACAACCTGTCATCTTTACAGTCACACTCTTATGTCCCTGCACCATAATTGTCCTTGAGAATGCAATTATAAATTGTTTGTCTCATAATCATTAAATTTGTATAATCAATTAAACTTCACCTGACCGTTTCTCTGCAGGGTAATTTGAACAGCTGTATATCATTTCGATATGTCGCGGGATCCTAGGTCGGGCCAAGATCTATGAAGTTATTCTATCAAACTCTTAATAAAGCATGAACATTGTGGCTGGTTTAGGGTTATTTGATTATAAGAAATTATAACTAGAAGAAAAGATACCTATGTGTCGTCGTATTTAAGTACTAAACACGTCGGTAGTTATCCATTGCAATTACCTATATCTTTTTCTAAAATAAATTATTGTTTAGTAAAATTCAGAAAGTAAATTGTAACATAAATGAAAGATTTATCTGTATAATATGATAGATGATACCAGCAAAGTAAAAAATACTGGTACCAAAGTGGCTAAAAATACTGGTAAAATACAATCTGAACTCTTCATGCATTGACATGAAGAAGTGGACTCTAAACAGATTTTTTAGTTTTACAGTTCTTTGTTTCTTTGGTTTTGTTGCAAAAATGCTATACTTATAATGGGTTCCAAAACACATGACAATACACACACAGATACTTTGTACAATTATTCAACGTGGCACGTTGCACTTGTGTGGAATGATGAATATTCGACCTCGTCTTCGTTTTCCTTACGATGTTCCTTGAGTGAGGCAATAATGTAATACATAAACAAGAGGTCCGCCTCCGAAACGCTGTCACATTCGCCTCGCAATAAATTTTAATGAGAACCCACTACCAACTGTCTATTATCGTAAAAATGAACACTTAAATAGCTTAGGGAAACTGGGACGATGTCTAATACATTGCTCTGGTAGAATTATTTAGTTTTCAAATTGAGTTCAGAATAAATGTGGATTGTTGTAATTGAAATATCAAGCTATTCGGTGCAGTCGCAGGGGCTTTTGCGCTTTTGCGTGTGACTAAACGCGACGGTTGTGGGTTCGATTGCCACCAATTATTATTATTTATTAATATTTTCCTTTTGAGTTTCGCCATGCTTGCTTATACAAATACAAGTGGAAATAATTGTATAAATTTGAATTTGGAATATTTATTTCATAAGTACCTTGTTTTAATTTTTACTGCATCTTTTATCTCCAGATGTTGCTATTTAGTATTAGTTATAACTAAACACATCCATCCATTCTACTTCACATCCAAGGTTCGTTCTTTCATATACACATATTTATTTATATTTTATAATAACTAATCATTTTGTATGTAAATATTTCAATTTCGATCATAAAATCCCTTAAATCGTATTAAAGCCGATAATGGGATAGCTTTGTGATGCAATAATATGACGAAGCGGCATACGATTGAAATATGTATTTAGTTACTTAAATTTATTTTATACTAGCAGCCTGCCAGCCGAAAAAAAAATCCTACGTTCAAACTGTTGAGGCATCTTGATAAATTTTTTTAGCTCCGGGTTTGAAATATTTTACCCTATATGCAGTTTCAGTAAAAGAAGCGCTGCCTCTTCCACCCTGTATATACTCAGCAATCTGTTTTATCCGTTAATTATTAATTACGTTCGTGCTTTGGCAACTTTCTGTACTAATTATTAAATGCTAATTGCACTCAATCATATATTCTGTATTTAACACAAATATTAATGATATTAACTTATTTCTCTCGATATCTTATGAGAAATTAGATGTTGAATATTTATTATTGCAAATGGAATATAATAAGAGGCGTAAGTTCTAACGCAACGGTTGTGGATTCGATTCCTCTTGAATAATTTTATTATTATTTATAAATATTTTCATTTCTTTTCTCTGGTATCAAGGCATAGGCGTGGCGTTAAAATCCGCAACTCGACACGCAATACGTAGAAAATTTGGAAAAAAGTGAAAGATGCAGTGTCTTAAGTGAGAGATTCTCTATGCCTACTCTGGTACTTATGACATACAGCGTGAAATTAAAAAAATATAATGAATAGGATTCAAAAACACAAATAGTAGTAAATATATTTGTACTATACGGTAAATACATTTGTTAGACTATCATGACGCGTACTTGAATATAATATTCTGAATTGTTGAAACGGTATAGCTTTAGGCTCATCAACGATTTATCCGTTTCAAAAAATACTTATAAGGTAATAACGGTGAAGGGCTTGTTCATTTATATAATTGATAAAACTTAAAAATAAATCATCTTTATGCTGAATGATGCTTCATCTCCCACTTTTTGATGAATTCTGGAGACATCACGTATTGTATGCATGAACCCAACGTCGCGCTTTGCCTCGACACCAGAGCGAACAAATGGAAATATAAATTTAAATTAATATTTCAATTGAACTAAAAAAGTGATTGAACTCACTACCAGCGTTTACAGTCATATGCTTGAGCTCCTACGCCACGACTGGCCTCATATATTGTGTAAAAATATGATCTCTAACTGGTTTTGATTTTTACTTTTAAAAGCTACTTAAAGTTAAGTAGCCTTTACCTAAAGTCTCTGTACGGAGAGCAACAAATAAGAAATGTTAAAGTTTTGCTTGTTTATTAAGATTCAACGAGTAAAAGTTGTTATTAAAAAGTTCCTAACTAAGAATATTCTTCTTAAGTATTTAAAAGTTCAACAAAAATGTCGGCAATTTGCACTCACTTAATAGTTGCAACTTTATTTTAAATAATTTACTTAGTATACGGTATTCTACAGAGAAGTTTTAAATATATATAAAAACGATTAAAACTATATTTATATATATTTGTGTATATGTATAAACAAATAGGCTGACATTTGCTTATCAAATAATAACAGAAAAAAAAACTTTTCCATAGTGAAATTTGACCCTAATGTTATATTCGGGTAAACAAATCCCTATTGTGCGACAATGACATTATGTTTATATACGAGTATTACAAAAAGATAAATCAAATCTATATAGAGTTATTCATATAATGTGATCGTAAATGCAAAAGGGTTGATCTCTATATTTAAACAATTTGACGTGAATAAAGGTAACCGTGCGTTACGGCGCGCGGCTGAGTTATGGTAATAATCTCGTTCATCGTCCCCAGATCCAAAAACCGGAAACTTTCTGATAAGGTCAAGCCTACTATTTTTATATCCGTTATTTATGTGTATTAAATACTATGTGTTATAAAATATGATGTAGTTGAATTTCCTTTTATTATAAAGGTAAGTATTTTATAAAATATTAAATCATTTTTCCATAGTGAAATTCACGTAAAAAGCATGAGGATCCCCCGAAGGCCATGTATGAAGATGTTGATGACAGTGGACGAGGCGAAAGAGGTATGTAGAGACCGTAGCACTTGTCGCTCCGTTCTCACTGACTACCCCGCAAGGGATAAAACGTGAAGCTGTGTTGTTGTTGTTATGTCATTTTTATTATTATCAAAGTGTTCTTCCAAAATTAGAGAAGAACAATCATGACTTAGAAAACATGAAAATATTAATGTAGCGGGATCACAACTCACACTTCTTGTAACTTCGATTGAGCGATCTCTAAGAAACGCGGTTTCACATCCCGTTACGTTCATTCGTTATTATATGTTTTCTCCAAAATTTATTTCATATGATTTTTCTTTCTTTCTTGTTTATTATTCTAACAAAAGTATTTATAATGTATGTAATTATGTGTGAGTGACAATGTGTTTTTGCCGGGTTAAGTTTACAGTGTGATCTTTTGTGATACAAAAGTTTAGGCGAATAACTAAAGTTACATTTCCTAATAACAAGCGACATAATCATATTCATACGTTGGAATCATTAATATCATGTTTCTTTTTCTTATATTTTTGTATATAAAAAGAAATTTAATCTATATGTTAAGAATTGTTAAATATTACTTTGCTATATGTATAGTCGTCGTGGCGCAGCGGCACTAGGGTGTGGTCTGTAATGCGACGGTATTGGGCTCGATCCCCAGTCGAGTAAGTTAAATATTTATTTACATTTATATTTCCATTTCTTCGCATTGCTGTCGAGGCAAAGCGCGGCGTTGAGTTCTGCCACTCAACTTGCAATGCCTCCAGAATTCGGTAGGAAGTGCTGAACGGAGTGTCTCAACACTAGGTTCCCTCTGCCTACTCTGCTGTGTGTGGGATACAGAGTGAAACTGATATAATTTGGGCCTGGAACAATTGTATACCTACATTACCAGCCAAATGGGTTATATACGTTACCGTCGACACTAAGGTATAATATGCAACATGGAACTAATGATTCCATATCATTACGGACAGACGGATTACGTTAAAAGGCTATCCCCAAATCGGAAAGACCAACACATTACTCAGGATTGAAGGGCTTTCGAGGGTGATAATTTGACGCGACCACGACGTAGGGCGCAAATCCTTCTGCAAATGACAGGTCACGTGGTCCCTAAATGAGTTCTGTGATGGTAATATATGCGTTTTAGGAATTTTAGTTTTTGACAGTTATTATTAAAAAATATAGTAGTATTTCTAATTCACTTCTCATCCAGCAATTTAGTAAATAATTTTAAGCGGTTCTTCCGATATTTAAATTATATTTGTGAAATTAAATAAATATAAATAATTGATAAAATAAATAAATTATTGTTTATGTAAAATAATATAAATAATATAAATATTACATTTCAAATAATATATTTCATATAATTTCACATTTTTCCATTTCCATAATTGCTCCAGAAAGAGTGGTTTAAATTGAGCGCGACAAGTAGTGGCGGAGGACATCGCTAAAAGGGATTCGAATTTAAAGAAAACTATTGAGGGGGAGATTAAAGAGCGTCCTCGCGACGTGACGTCTATCATGTGGTACTTTTTTCTTTTTAATTTACTTTTGTACTTTTAATTACTTCTGTCCGTATACACCGTTAGGTATATATACGAGTATGTATGGGTTCTGAAAAGGTTAATTAATATTTTCCAGAGTTCTTTTAGTATATATTTAAATTACAACTTTCAGTTTTCTGTATATCTTTTAATAGATATTCGGTGAAGTACCTACTAATACAAATTGTTATCTACAATTTAATATAAACGCAG
>DWGR01002593.1:0-13418 GCA_018247715.1 Heliconius burneyi
GAGTATAATATGCTTAACTTTCAAATTCAAAATATTCTTTATTCAAATAGATCATGTAAGCACTTTTGAATCGTCGAGTGAACAGACAAACAAAAAGCTACCACCGGTTCGGAAGGCAGTCCTGCTGTAAAGAGCCGGCAAGAAACTCAACAGTTGCTCTTTTCAAAGTCAATGGTATACTTAATTTTGACATTAGCTGGCAGCTATCCTGCATGACATCCAACAGACATTAATTCCATGCATATTTATCCTCCAAATAGTCTTGAACAGTGTAATAAGCTTTACTTGTTAGATTTTTTTTTACAATTACTTTAAATTTAGGTAGTGGCAAATTTATAATACACTGTGGAATTTTATTATATACACGTATACTCAGACCTATAAAAGATTTTTTAAATTTTTGGAGGCGAAAACTTGGCGTAACAAGCTTATCTTTATTTCTCGTCCCTATCATATATCTATCACTATTTTTACTATGACACTGTATATTTTGTCGGACAAACAGAATACTATAATATAGAAATTGTGAAGCAATTGTGATAATGCCCGCATCTTTGAAAACGTCTCACAGAGAATCTCGAGCTCTTAGATTATAAATATATCTCAAGGCGTTATTTGGAGAATAAATATTGAATTTATATCTGAAGCACTGCCCCATAGCAGCATTCCATAAGATAAAATACTATGAAAATTGCTATAGTAGACTAGTCGGGCAGTCTCAACGTCCGTCATTTGTCTTACTTTTTTAATTGCGAACGCAGCAGAGCTGAGTTTATCCGCAAGTGCTTCCAGATGAGTG
Source organism: Heliconius burneyi (assembly GCA_018247715.1). Taxonomy (NCBI): domain Eukaryota; kingdom Metazoa; phylum Arthropoda; class Insecta; order Lepidoptera; family Nymphalidae; genus Heliconius; species Heliconius burneyi. Next base: position 800 of record DWGR01002593.1, read on the forward strand.
TTCCACTGGTGTTTGGAATCTTCAGTTATTCCTAAGAAAATAGCTGATTCCGACACATTGAGAGTTTCTCCTTTAATTATTAGACTAAAATTATGTGTTTTAACGTTTGGTAAAGCAAATTCAATGCATTTAGGTTTTTGAGCATTTAACATAAGATTATTAACATCAAAACAACAAAGAATATGCGACAATGCACTATTCACTTCGTCATAGTTTATTCTATTTCTGTCAACCTTAAATATTAAAGAGGTATCATCCGCGAAAAGTACAATATCACATAAGTTCTTCACATAAAAAGGCAGATCGTTAATATAAAGAAGAAATAGCAGGGGACCAAGAATAGATTCTTGTGGGAACCCCATCTTTAGAGGAGATCCAGATAATTTTACATTATTTATACTAAACTTCTAGATTCTTTGGTTTAGATATGAGGCAATAAGATCAAGAGCAGTATAGCTCCTGAATACCATAATGATATAGTTTTAATAACAGAGTTTTATGGTCTACACAATTAAAGGCCTTGGATAAATCACAAAACACTCCAATAGCATTTTGTGACTTCTTCCACGCGTCACAAAAAGATGCTTTAGGAGTTCAGCACCCGCATTCGTAGTGGACTTGCCTTTGGTCAAACCATATTGCTCACCATATTGTGAGCTTGTTAAATATTATTTTTTCAAATAAAATAAGTCACAATTGATAAAAATTATTACACAGTATGGTGGGCGTAAAATAGATAAGCATTAAATATATGTCAAAGGTGAAAGTTCGATGTAATTATATGAATTTTTGGGTAGATGTAGAACAACAGCAACAGTTGAAAAGTTTAAAATATTGTAGTATATATATCAAGAGGGAACCTAGTGTTAAGACACTCCGTTCCAATTTGCGCCAAATGTCTTCGAGGCATTGCGTATTGAATGGCGGAACTCAACGCCGTGCTTCGTCTTATTATCATATCGTAATAAGGCGAAGCACGTATCCTCATTAAACCTACAACCTGTCGCGTTTACAGTCGCATGCTTGTGCAACCTAAGTTTACTATTTTTCTTAATCGCATTTCATGTCATATTCAATTTAGTTCAATGGTGGGAAACTTTACACTTTCCACTGCCCTCGGTTGCGAATCGAACCCACGACCGTTGCACTAAAAATCAGATATATTAATAATGTATGAGGATACTTTATAAATTTCGTCAACAATTTAATTAGAATTATACGACGTTTACCATTTTACGGCTAAATTATTTTAGTACTGACATTATGCCTATAGGTATCCTAAGAATTGCGTAGTGTTGTGCTAAACGACTTAATTGTGCAAGAGTCTTGCAAAATTCAGTATTTGCTCTTTAGACTTCCCTAGGCTTTGTGAATAGGAATAGGTTAGTACAGTCATGGTCGGTTTTCATACTAATATAAATTACATTTGTAACTGAAATGTGTAAATAAATATTTTTTTTCTTTAATGCGTAGTGGGATAGAGTCTGATATCCAATGCAAATGGTTGGGAGTTTTGATTCTCTCGGAAAAATGATTATATTTAAACTAAACTATAAAATAGCATATCTTTAAGTTAAATTTTATTTAAAGATTTTTAGCTTTAGTCTGTATCGTGCATATAGCAGGGTAGGCAGAGAGAACCTTGTGTTAAAACACTCCATTATCCATTAACAGTTTTCCCCCGGGTGGACTTTTATCCCCCATTTTACGACCGATTCTTGAGGCATTGTGTCTTAAATAGCATAATTCAACGCTGCACCTTATCTCGTCACCAGAGCGAGGAAATAAAAATATTAAATATTTCAGTCCCCCAAATGGGAATCGAGTCCACGGCAGTCGCTTTTCCAGTCAGTCGCACACTTGCTCCCCTGCACCACGACGGTCTTATCCAAATCTATTCAGTCGTTATACTGTTATTATGTTATAGTTGCGTATACTCGTGAAGTTTCTCATAATACTATTAAGACAATATGAGTTGGTACTTATTGCATTTGTAATATCTTTGTTTTGTTAACTGATTTAAAAAACTGCCGGCTATTCAGGCAATTTTTGTGTATTAGCGCTACGCTATGGTGTGGAGATATCTCAAATTCGGACGTAAAAAGGAGAACACAGTGTCTGAACATCAGTATTTCTTCTTTTTTTTATACTATATCCCGCACAGAGTAGGCAGCGGGAACCTGAGTACCTAATGTTAAAAGTTTAAAAAATCCGTTACCCATTCGTCACCGAAATCTACAGGTATTGCGTGTTAGGTAGCGGGGCTCAACGCCGCTTTTTGGAAATGAAAATATTAAATATTTAATGTTTTGTAGTGGGAGTTGAACTTACAATCAGTCGCGTTTACAGTCTCACGCTTGTGCCACTGCACCACGACTGACTTCAGTTCTCCTTCTCCTATACCGCTTTATCTAAATGCATACAAACGCAGTAGTGTAGGATTCGAACCATTACCTGTCCATAAGTGGGATATCCATTTTGATGAAAAGCAAGAGTGACTAAGCTCTTCATAAGCGTGGATTAAAAATTCTGATATACATTAGTATATTGTCTCAAATCACTTTATATTTAAGTATTGAAATACAATTCAAATGATAAGGTAAATGAAAAAATATTTTTTATCGTAATAATCCTATCCGAAATATATAATCTCGAGTAATGGAAAAATTATAATTTTAGTTATTTTTATGTGCTATAGTCGTAAATTAAATTTAATCCTAGTTAGTAATTAGTTTTTGTTAATCCGACGGTTAAAATTTTTGCCTTAAATTTTGTTCTTTGGCAGTAGGTAGTTATTTTGGTAAGTTAATTAGAATATAATATTATACAAGAATAAATAAGAAATCAGAAATCAGCTTCACGCTGTATCCCGCACACAGCAGTGTTGGCAGAGGGAACCTAGTGTTAAGACACTCCGTACCTCACTTTCTTGAGTATTCTGGAGGCATTGCGTGTTGAGTGGCAGAACTCAACACCACGCTTTGCCTTGATGAAAGAGCGAAGACATGAAAATATAAATTTAAATAAATATTTCATCTCCTCGAGTGGGGATCGAACCCACAACCAGTCGATTTTTGCAGTAACACCTTGTGTCCCTGCGCCACGACTGACCTCGAAATTATAAGAGGCCTTACCTAAAATAAAATATAAGCTGAATAATAATTCAATAACCTTGCAAAGGTATTTTTTATTAGTTAAATTAAAAGAACCTATTATTTAATATATGATATACACGATAATTTACACTTTTTATATATTTATATATAAGAATAAGTACGTAATAAAAATTGTGGCCGTAGTGGCGAAGGTACCAAGTATGCGACGAATTTCCATTTTCATCTCATATTCTCCCTGTGATCTCCCAAATGTTTTTTCGGAATTGTTTCGGTAACGGAAAAAAATAGTTTTCCGTTTTATCGGTCACGCTGCTCAAAGCTGCGGCTGCTACTTATAAAAGTTGTAGCGCGCAACTTCACGGACTTCATGGACGCATATTCTTGGTTTTCTATTCCAGTAGAAATTTAAAGAATTCATCTAGTAGCGCTCTATACTCTCCAGGGAATCTATAATTATGACAAATTTCAGCCGTCTCAACGCATTCAGTTCTGTCATTGAGTAAGCATGTCTATAGTCATGAGATATACCTACCTACTGCAGACCTAGCAGAAGTTTTTTTTGAGTTTCCCGCAGGGTAGGCAGAGGGAGCTTAGTGTTAATACACACCAATCCCCACTCTCCGCCGAATACTGGAGGCATTGGGTGTTGAGTGAAGGAACTCAAAGCCGCGCTGTATTTCGGCACCAGATTGAAGACATGAAAATATGAAGCACTGGTCTCAACAGCTATTGTTCTCCCCGGTAAATTGGTGTCACCAAAAGCCTGACATATGTATATGATTTCCAATAATTCAGCTGATCTATTTATAGTACGCACTGACTGTAACGTCCGAGTCCAATTGTATTTTCTCAATATCTAGGATCATGTTCAAACATTCATATTCATATTTATGAGGAGAAGGGTGACAAACAGATATATACAAAAAGGATATAATAACACATTTGTTTGTCTCCCTGCTCCTCCTAACCTAAAATATTATGTAGATTGAATAAAAAAAATATTATTAAGAAGATAAGTACAAAATAAATAATTCGTGTTATATAGGTAAGAAAGTGCATTTAGTGCAGAATAATTATCGCGAATTATTGTAGCTTATCTTAAAAATGCATCTTTAAAGTGATTTATCGAGATAATGGCAAAGTCTTAATATATTTTAATACATTTATACATAATACATTTTTTTTGGTTGCAAAATTTATCAAAAATGTAATAATTTTTAAATAAAATTTTACTCTTGCTATCTTGTATATCTCACTAATATTGTAAATACGAATATCAGTTTGTTTGTAACGCTTTAACAACAACACTACTCAAACTCTGCTAACTTATTCTTAGAGGTATAAGAAAGGATATAGGATAATTTTTATCAAAAAAAATTTTAAAAAATATTATCTGTAATATAAAAATAAGTATGAGCCGATGCTCCACAGCGAAGAAATTTGAAAATTAGAAAGTGCAGCAACTCAACATATTAGTTGCAATTTTCCGCACATCTCAAGAGGTATATTAAATATAGTATACCTACATAGATGGAGAAGAAGGATGAAGTCATATGTAGTCTTTTGAAGTTTACGCAGGGTGAACGGTAACTTTTTAATAGAAAAGAGCAACTGTTGAATTACTGTGTCAGCTTTTATCTTTTTCAGCAGAATTCTTCCAAGCTGATGATAGCGTCATGTTCATTTGACGATTCAAAAGTACTTACAAAAATCTATTTTAAAAAAATAACAATAGTACATTCATTGTGACTTACCTTCTAAATCTTTACTTGCATAACGTTTTATATCACATACTAACTATCTCCTAATGCTGTAACTAGCTCATTTGTCACTCTAATATAACAATTTCTAATTTCTAACATTAATATCCGCTGGAGATATATAAAGAAAAACGATGTGTCAGTCTGTGATATAAGATGATTAAGTATCGATATTATCATCAGATCTTACTGACTATTGTATTAGATATTCCAGCATTATAAATAAGTGATGTACGCGACACCGCTAGTCGACATGCAAAGCCACGAGATTTTGGCGGAAAGAAGGGAACAGAGTGCTTTGACACTGGTTTCCCTATGCCTGCCTACTATATCCGGGATACAGGGCGAAAGAGAAAAAATAACATATAACGAGTTAATTATCTGCACGTCCATACTTAACTTTACGTAAGTTATGTCTCTGTTATCGAAGAGAAAAAGATACGTGACCACGTTCTCTCTGATCATTCTACATACCATCAAAACATTGATTGATGTAAAAAAACAAAGTCATTACGGTTTCTTTATACCATTGTCATGTAGTAAAGCATTGCGGGACGTCGTCTTAAAGCATTTACAAACCTTTTATATGACAATGATTCATTTAGGTTAGTTTTGATCATTGTAGAGCATTTGTAGTTGAAATCATTATTTATTATCATCTGTGATTCCATAACAGTAATGTGACAGGATAATATATATATTTTTGTATTTGTTAAAATATATGTATATTTGTATATGGATGACATGGAGACGTGTCTTAAAAGTAAAAGATGGAACTGTCCGTCAAGGTCAAGATCGTGTGGAGGTATCAAGTTGAAATTCATGTCTACTGTTTCTTAGAGCATAGAAAAAAAACAAGTTTCTTGGTCAATACAATTCAAAGATACGAGAATTTATGCATCGTTTTTGCTGCATTTTGTAAGAAATTCACGGCGTACAAGGTATTTCCATTGATCCTTCAGTTAAGAAAGTTTGTACAATATAAATAAAGGAAAAAAAATAAATAACAAAAATTGTATATATTTGAAGAAAAAAAAAATATAAATTTATTTTTTTGTAGCTCATTTCACACAGAATAAGAGCATAGCACTGTATCTGTGTGAAATTAAAAAAAAAACAAATTTTGTGAATTTTTATAAGTTGTCCTCACCTACAATCCTGAAACTGGTAAGAAACCTTCGATGGGCGAATCAAACTCGCACTTGACCGATTTTTTAGTTTTACACTTTATTCTGCAAACAGAGAGGTTGGCAGAGAGAGAGAGAGAGAGAGAGCCTAGTGTTAAGACAATCCTTTTACTGCTTTACGTCGTAATTGGAAACTCTCCATAATTTAAATACGACGAAGAAGGCTCCCCACAGGTGTATTTAAAAAGGATCGTTTAGGCCTAATGAATATCTAGTCTAAGGCTTAATTATGAAGAAATAATCTTAAAACAAATACAGTTATTAAAAAACTGTTAACAATGAAAACGTGTTATTTACTTTACAACACACGCTATCTCTGTACAAAATCTTTTACGTAACTTTAATCATTAACGAGCAATCGTGATTTATTATATATCACAATACTTTGTAGTTATGAATAAATATTACATATTTTCAATGTATCCCGTAATAAATCAATCAAAGAGCAACTAAAACCTCCCTCCTAAGCTAAAAATATCCGTTTCACGCTCTATCCCGCACGCAAAAGCTGAAATAACAATAATAGTATTTTCTTATTAAATCACATCTAATTTACACATTGAACTAATATCATAGTTGTCTCTTCGGTCTCCATTAGAAAAAATAATTATTTTACTCCTCCACTGTAGAAGGCTCGCTATAAAACGCAGCGTGGATTTTCTCCACCCATCACGCAATGTCTCAAATTTGAATACTGAAGAAATGAGTGTATTGGCTCTAGATTTTTTACTCTGTGGTGTGGGATGAAGCTGTATTTTTGTTTTACCTCATAAAATTACATATTACAATTATACGGCCGTCGTGGCGCAGGGGCACAAGTTTCTGTATCGCGATAGTAGTAGGTCCGATCCCCACTCAAGGAAACGAGATATTTACTTAAATTTATATTTCCGTTTCTTCGCTCGGTATCGAGTCAAAAAGCGTGGCGTTGAGTTCCGCCACTCACCACGCATTGCCTCCAACCTTCCCTCTGCCTGTCCTGGTGTGTGCGGGATACAGAGTGATTTAATTAATTTTTTTACATATTACTCATAAAAAAATATTACGAAAAAAAATATAACGAAACGGAATTCAACATCACAAGCTGTCTAATAAAACTAATTTTAAATATAACGCTTGCATGTATAACATTGCAATACACGGTTTTCCCTTTCAAAAATAGACATCTGTAATTAATATTTTGATTGCACGCGATATTAAACATCGCAAGTATTTGAAATTATCGTGCATCCCTGATTAATGAACACGCGAGGGTCATAAGTTCGATTCCCTATTCATTTTTGGCACAGGTTGACTTTTTATTTCTTTATAAGTATGTTATACCACTATGTAGATGCGTGAAGGAAGAGCGTTTTCAGAATTCAACAATCCAAATTAGACTTACACAGATATATACATTTTTAAAATCTTCGTGAAAACTTTATCAAAATTGGTTCAGTTGTGTTCAAGATTAGAGCAAATATGCAGACAAGCATATACAAAATAAAATGGCAAAGTTTTACGCCCTTCATGATGATGACGTCGTCAGAGGCATAAGTGACAGATTGCGAGTTCGATTCTCACTCGAGAAAAGGAAAATATCTAACCAATCAATATAATATCTATCTTTGGTACCAAGGCAAAAAGTGCGGCAAAGATTTTCGCCACTCACACGCAATGCCTCGAAATTTACGGAAAGTGAGTGTGACCACGAGTGACTGACCACGTTCTCTCTGATTATTTAGATTCAGTGTCTCAATACTAAGTTTCCTCTTTGTATCCTGTTGTATGCGGGATACAGAGTGTTTGATATTATTTATTTTAAATTTTTCGTTCACTAGAGCAAGCACACATATACACTAGAGCAATAACACTATGTCGAGGCAGAACGCGGCGTGGAGTTCCTCCACTTGAAGTTAAATATTTAGTTTGAATATTTTAACATAGAAGTTTTTAAAGTGATCGTAATAGGAACATTTATCTGAATACGATTAGAAGCTCATTATAATCTCGTGTGCTAAAACTAATTATACACATAATTATGTAAATGCAGTATGTCGGTTTACTTCTGTAGTCAAATGTAAGATGTTTTAAATCATATCAATTGGAAGGTTGGAGTCCCGATTGTAATTTAAAATTGGTATAATTTAAGGTAGCTATTAAAATATATTCCTTTAACATGTTCTTAATAAAAATAAAAATTCCATTTATATAAAAATATTGAAATTCTAAACATTTATACTATATTTTTTTCAGCGTAGTGATATAATAACATATCACTTTATAGCCGTTGACAGCGTCTGACTGTTGTAGATTTGATTTTCAGGGGAAGTCATTGGGTATTAAGTAGCGATACTCAACGCCGCGTTTTCTTATCTCAACATAGAACTCTAAACTATTTAGAAATCGCTCTATTAGGAGCTGACCAAGAGCAAAATAGTTCTGAAACGTTCCGTTTCTATAATTAAATATTAAAAACATATAACGATAATATAATAATATAATTGTTGCGTGTAAAAAATAACTTGCTTGTTCCCATTAGTACATTATGTTTTGACACGCGAAAAATAAATGTTTGTATGGACGTCGACGTCCTTGAGGTATCTGTTAGACGATCGTAGTGGGTTTGTATCCAACTACGTATAAAAATTTCTAACTTCGTAGAGGGAACTTGGGAACCTAGTATTAAGAAACTTCCGTTTCCCACCACCAAATTTTTGTTAACAGAGCGAAGGAATATAAATGTTAAATATTCCATTTCTCCGAGTAGAAATCGAACCCACAACCTGTCGCGTCTTGCATGTTGCAAGAGCCGCACGCTCGTGTCTCTTACCCTCTCTCCCCTATTTCTTACACATTATAATAATTTAATAATGTTAATTGGAAACTGTATGACTGAAAAACCTCTTTTAAATGGTACAAAATGCTTGGTCCCTTGAGATCCCAATGAACCAGGTTTCACTGTTATTGCCTATTATTCGTGAAAATTTAGTTACTTAGGACATTTCGTACATTTTATATAGAAAAAAAATCGCTTCAATAATAATAATATATATCTTATAAATACACTTACTTAAAGTATGTAAGTTAAATAGGTGTTATGTAAATAACTATAATGACTTTGCTAATCGAGATGAGATTCATATATAATAGTTCCTATAAAATAATAAGTTTTTCATAGAAATTATTCTATAATTATCTATACGTATAAAAAAATTGTATTTCTGATCGCTGTCCGTACATGCTGTACATGGAGGGTATATGAAAAAAAATTATTGGGGCATATTTTGGGCATTTATCAATGTAATTAGAACCCAAAATAATGATTTTTAATATTATTGTCTTTAGTGGGTTTTTCTGTTTATCTATATGTTTGTTTGTTTGTAATGCTATCATATATAGCTTTACCAAACTTCATTTAACATTCAATGTTTGCTTCATGTCTGTTCGCAATTAAGAAAGTTATATCAATACGTATTAAAGTATTTTGCTTGACAACATTGACCAAAACTTTATTTTCTAATTAATATTAATTAGGAGATTAAAGACATTATTCATAGATATTATCTATAAAATGAAAATGTTATTAAAACACGAGTAATTGGCCGTGTGTTCCCGGCTTAGAATAGGATCACCCTGCTACTGGTGGTGTCGTAAGAGGCGACTAAAGTACGAGTGAGAGAGTCACGTCGCCAGCAATGGCGACACGCATGGGCAGACTCGACCGGATAATTACCACCCCCGGCATTTAAAACCGGCGTGAAGTAATGGCATTATGCCACTGCGGGCTCCGGCGCCCAACCACCTCAATAGCTGGCAACGCACCAGTAGCTCCTCTGGTGTTACGCGGTGTCGTGGGCGGCGGTGATCACTTACCATCAGGTGACCCGTACGCTCGTTTGCCATGTCTTTTCCCATAAAAAATAAAATAAAAAATAATTGAGAGTAGTAAATAATTTATAGTGTAGTTCAAGCAGGCGAAGCCGCCAGCGCAGCGTAGCAGGTATCGAACATAATGGAAATATACATTTGCAAAATTTTTTTTGGTTTATCAAACTCATATAATCGAAACTAAAATGTGTAAATTGTTATTTAAATATAACTTAAAATTTTATTTCACTTTTTAATGTCTCTTCTTGCAACTGGCTCGCTTGTTAATTAAAACGAAGAATTCTGAAACGTTATACTTTATAGTTTCGTTTGTTATAGGGAAAAAATATTTCTTTCTAGAATCTTTTTTTCTTTTTATACTAAAAAATCTATATATTTTTTAACATTATATAACTGTCAATTGTTAGATTCAAGGAAGCGTACACTTACTAAGGTTTTATAACCTTTTTTTTTAAATAAATTAAGCAAATTATTTGCTAAGTATAAATAATTAACAATTTATGATGAAATGTTATATAATTAATGTTTTTAACCTTAGTTCTTATATGACCTTATGTACAATATATTCCAAGTTACAAAAAACATTAATTATATGTAGTCATTTTTAGGGTTCCGTATCTAAAAAAAAATAATCTTTATCTGTCGATATTTTTCCCGTTTTTACCCCATTTTGTATGATATACAACCAATATGGCACTTTCCGTGGACATACAATGAAAATCAATAGATATACACACATATATAACGTTAAACTTATTAGCATCCCTGTGTTGGCGTCAGGCGTTAAATAGGAAGAATAACTTCAGCTGATATTTAGCGTAAGGTATTACGGAAAGACTTGGTTTCTATCGTTATTCTTTGTAAATCTTAATCAGCTTCTTGAGAAACAGTCCCATACGCAGCGACAGTTCTTCCCTACTTTACGCCAAATTCTGAAGGCATTTAGTTGAGTGGCGGAATGCCGCCCTTTGCCACGACACCGGAGCGAAGAAGTGTAAATATAAATTTTAATAAATGTTTCATTTCCTCGTCACACTTTGTACTGCTGCGCCACGGCTGGTATCCTCTTTTGTTAATTTTGATCAGGGAAATAAATGTATGTAGCTTTGAGTTTCACCACTCAACACGTAAATCCTCCTTCTCTTAACACTTTGTTCCCAGAGAAACCTGAACGATGTGTGATGTACTTAAAAAAAAGTATATATAATATTTTTTTCAAGTTGAATTCGAACTCGTAAGCATCGTGGATAAAAGGAAGTAAAATTCTAAAACGATAATATTAATAAATAACGCGTGTTACTATGAGTTAATTATTTACAGTAAATATATGCATTAATTTTCCCTATTGTCAGTACGGGCGATGTGAAAATTATTATAATAATAGCAATTGCTTTTATAATAATATAATTGTCGTTATATTTATTTTATTAAAACACTTATTAAGACAGTTATTATATAACAGAAATGAGTGGGTGTAATGGAAATTATTAACACGGAAAACATCTATTATAAAAATAATCCTTTGATTATAATAATTTCTTAATTATCGATGGTCTCTTTCGAAAACTAAAATAATTTACCTTTACCGTCAACTGTCTATGAATCATGAATAAATGAGTAGAGGGAACCTAGAGTTAAGACACTCCGTTCCCTACTTTCCACCGAAATTTCAAGGTATAGCGTGTTGAGTGGCGGAACTTTTGCCTTTATGTTAAAGAGAAAAAATGTAATATTAATAAATCATAATTGATCCCCACGAATGGGGATCGAACCCATAACTGTCGCGTTACAGTTATACCCCTGTGCTTCTGTATTCCGACGGCCTGCCACAACGGTCTTTGATTTATGATTTTACATTTTTTTTAATTACACCAAAAAAGAGAAGAGAGAAAGGAAATGAATAAACATAGAGTTCTTTCTAAAAAAAAAACGTTACAAAAAATATTTAAATGTATTAATTTGTTTCAGATTGACTTCATATATTAAAATATGTCAAATTAAAGCAAAATGGATGTAATAGAAGCTCCGCTGGCTCCGGCCGCCTTGGGCCAAGCGCACTTGTCACACTTGCCCCAACGTCCTCCCATAAGCTTGAGTTTTCAAGATCTGTCATACACCGTGTCCAATGGAAAATGTAAGTATATTTGTGATTTTTTTCAGTCTTCCTCGCTCGCTGTAATCGGCATGTAGTAGGGTAAACAGAAGGGGCCTAGGTTAAGACACTCCGTTCCCCAATTTTGCTGAATTCTGGAGTCATTGGAGTGACGGAATTCAACGCCTCGCTTTGCCTCGACGGAATCACCTCATCAACTCATAACCTGTCGCGTTCACAGTCACACGCTCGTGCCTCTGCTCCACGAATAGTCTGAAATCAAAATGATCATAATTTATAATAATCTTTTGAGAACAAAACTTAGATATAAGAATTAATAACAAAATTGTAACAACTGCATAAGAATGTTAACATTGCGTGACGAGACCGCGTGTCTTTTAATAGGCTGGTGCTTGGACAGATTCAAAGTATAGGTATTTGTAGATTCATTTGACTATCGAATGCTATTTAGTCGTGTGTTCCCGGCTTAGAATAGGATCACCCTGGTACTGGTGGTGTCGTAAGAGGCGACTAAAGTACGAGTGGGAGAGTCACGCCGCCAGGAATGGCGACACGCATGGGCAGACTCGACCG
>DWGR01002594.1:0-13418 GCA_018247715.1 Heliconius burneyi
TGACTTTTGATTTGAGAGCGTTTTGAGGTTATTGTACTGAAAATGAACTTTCGAGATCCATTTATTCAGGATTTTTTTTATTATAATGTATGTATGTATGAGACACTCAGAAGGTTAATTTTCTTTCGTCTTTTATATTCTGTATCATATTCTATCATCATTGCCTTTAGCAGGGTAGGTAGAGGTAACCTGGGAATCTAGTGTTAAGACACTTCTGTTTCTCTCTTTCCGCAGAATTCTAGAGGAATTGCGCTGTGTTACGTTTTTTTAAGTATCACGCTGTATGCCGCATACAGTACAGGTTAGGTAGAAGGAACCTGGTATTACTTACATTTTCTACGTACCGTCGAATTTTCCAGAATGTTAGCGGCGGAAGTGAACACCGCTAAGGTTTTTTACTTTGGTACCAGAGCGAAGGAAATGAAACAATTAATAAATAATGATTTATTCCCCCGAGTGGGAATTGAACCTGTATCCGTCGCGTTAGTCACACGCTTATGCTCCTGCGCCAGACTGGCCTACTATCTTCTTACCAGAGCGTAGAAATGCTACAACGGCCTCTTAATGTTTAAATAGAAAATTCAATATTATTTATTCAAAATCAAAGTTTCGCCGTCAGTGCGGGTGGACTATTGTAATCTAACTGACTGAATATTCTACTGAATTACGCATGTATACAATTCATAGATTAAATAGGTTATATTATTTATATACGGTATATTAAGTGAAGTAAAAACTTCTTGCGAGGATTGTGGGTTCGAGTCCTTTTTGTTTATTTTGAGCCTCAAGATACATCCTGCGTACAATGCGTTTCATATCATTGCGTGTTGAGTGGTGGATCTCAATACCACGTTTTTTCTTGATGAGAAAGCGTGGAACCCACAACCGCGTTTCCAGCCAGATTTTGTAGCACTGTGCCAAGGGTTCGATTCTCATTGAAGAATTATAGAAATAAGAATCTAAAATAATTTAATAATGCGTATTTGTTATTTATTTAATTCATACGTATTTTAACTGGAAAAAACGCTTAAAAATGCGTGTCTATCAGTCACTCACAACGTCAAAATAACACAACTCCTAAACTAAATTCTATGCAATAATAATTTGTGATTGTAATGAGAAGAGGCCGTCGTGGCGCAGCGATACTACAACTTTTTTTTAATGGAAAAAGCATGGCAAACGAGCATACGGGTCACCTGATAGTAAATGATCACCGCCGCCTACGACACCGCATAACACCAGAGGAGCTACTGATGTGATGCCATCTTTTGAGGTGGTTGGGCGCCGGAGTCCGGCTTTACCTAATGCGAAACGCAGTGGCATAAAGCCACTACTTCACGTCGGTTTTAAATACCGAGGGTGGCAATGATCCGGTTGAGTCTGCCCATGCGTGTCGCCATTGCTGGCGACGCTCTCCCACTCGCATTTTAGTCGCCTCTTACGCCACCACCAGTACCAGGTCCTATCCTCCTTGATCCTATTCTAAGCCAGGAACACGCGACTGTCTAGAATCGCAGTGTTTGTGGAATCGATCCACATTGCGGATTCCGATAAATGATTTACTCCCATTTCTTCGCTCCAAGATAAAGCACAAAGTTGATTTTCAGCACTCAATACGCAATATAAGGAAACATTGTCAAAAAGTAAAGAACGGAGTGACTTAACACTAATTTTCCTCTGCCTTTATCCTACTATTTGCGAGATTCAACATTGAAACTAGAATAGAATACACATTATATAATTACAAATACAAAAACTCTTAATATAAGAATAATCACCATCAAAGGAGATTCGAAGCCAAGACCATCGTCACGAGGTTTAAGACGAAATAAAAAAAGAGCAATTTCAAGTTAGCAAATAAATTATTTCTCTACAAAACGGGCAATTTACATGTAAACGGGCGGAAAGTGTCGTATTTCAAAATAATAACGCATGAAATTGCAAAGCTATAGATGGTTCTCTCTTAGAGTTTACTTACATTCTCGTAAATTATGATTAAAAAAGTAACCATTTAAATTTTGAGGCCGCGTCTGATTATAAACTCCAAGATCGTGGCTTCAATTCCCACTTAGGGGGACTTTCTTGTACTAAAAACGCAAGTATGGAAAAAATAACATTGTCACGCTATATTACCGCATATACCAAAATAGGCAGAGGGAGGTTGTTAGACAGAACAGAGCGCTAAGCTCTACGGTCGACATCTAGTAATAAAAAAAAATCTTCTTATCAGAGCCAAATAATAAAAATAATACATCCCCCCGAGTAAGAATTGAACCCACAGCCGCATCCTTTAAATCCGAACGCTTTACCAGTATACAATAATAAAAATTGAATCAATTATTACATATCTATTATTCATAAATGGAGAAAAACTTCAAATAGAACAAAATGCAATATAGGTAAGAAATATATTCGGCGAGAGTGTGAGGCAAGCTAAGCACATCCATATATTATAAATGGTGTTTGAAGGAAAATATCTATATAACGTTTTCTACTTTCAATCAAAAAACTAAATTGTTATGTACTTATATTATAGGTACTTTTATGTATAATGGACTAATATAGAGCTATTGTCGAGACTCTCCTTTCGTTCTCTTCAATTTCCTAACATGGCGTGTTGAGCGGCGGAATGCTTGTATTTTGTCTTGTTATCAAAGCAAGAAAATGAAAAAAATCTTTCCCCCGTTGTGTTTGCAGTCAGAGGTTGCCACACTGCGACTTCTTCGCTCTGGTGTCTCCACCTTCAAGGCCGGCAACGCACCTGACCAGCTCCTCTGGTGTTACACAGGGTCGTGGGCGGCGGTGATCACTTACCATCAGGTAACACGTACGCCTTGTCTTTTTTCATAAAAAACGCAGCGTTGAGTTCCGTGATTTAAGCGTGTGACATTAGGTGAAAATCTGAGAACTAAACAGATTTTTTCGGAGTTTGATTCATACCAACAAGCCAACAGGTAAAAATAAATAAAATATATTTTCATATTTTTCAGTACACAAAGAAGTTGTGATATTATTTCAGCTTAACAGCTCTCCGAGATGTTTGATAAACGGACAGAAGATCTAAAATGAAATATAAATTTCACGAGCGTTGAGTTTCATTTTAAACAATTACGGTAAAATACGAATAGAAGGCTGTTTTGCCACTGGAACTTGGAAGCTTTAAAAATTTTAACTCAATTTATTTATTGACATTTATTATCTACTGTAAGGTTGGGGAATTTTTACATTGTATTTTTCTTTAGCTGTCTGTATCCAGCGTATAACTGGATTGCTGGTAGGCAGAGGGACCCAGTATCAATAAATACGTCGTCGTCGTGTCTGACTATAAACGCAATTGTTGTGGGTTAACAATAATTGAATAAATATTTTTATTTCCTCATTTCCTTGCTCTAGTATCAAGACAAAGCGTAGAGTTTAGATCCGCCACTCTACCGCCTACTTAACATAAGGTTCTATCTGCTATGTACGAGTATCTGGTATGTGGGATATAAATTGAATCTTTGAAAAAATCTATCAAATAAATACAAGAATACTTTTAACAAAAAAAAAACATATCTTATCTTCCCCTATTCAGTGTACAACAAGCACTACGTCTGTCAGTATAATCCAGACAAATGGCTCCGCTAGTAGCACTGGAGTAGGCCTTTGATTGAATTGTTTTATTTTTACGAATATACTGCATTTACCAATGTAATATATGTATCTGACTTTCTTTATGCTGATTGTGGGTTCGATTCCAGTATGTCGGAATGTTTTTAACATTTTCAAAGTGCTATTCCAAACTTATGTAAGGGCCAAGGCCGTTGTCGTACAAGGACACAAAGGTGAGACTGTAAACGCAACAGCTATGGGTTCGGTTTCCACTAGGAGGAATTAAACATATAATATTTTTACTTCCTTGTTCTAGTGACTTAAGGTCCGCCACTCATCACGCAATGTCTTGATGATTCCGCGGATAGTGGGGAATAAAAGTGTCTTAATGGGGAGCTGAGTGCCTTATTTTAGCACTAGCCTCGCAGGTTCCCTCTGCCTACCTTTCTTTGTGCGGGATTTAGCGTGAACCTAAAAGAAAAACAAAAAAAGATTAAGATATTATAAGCATTTTAAAATTAAAAGAAGAAAGTATTTTTACTTTTTAGAGTATATTTTTATTGCCTCTTCAATTGCTTATTTGATTTTATGCAACATTCTATTACTCGAAAACTAGTTCGCTTTGCAGATTTTGGTTTCTTATATGCAGAATACCTTTTTTTACCACAGCGAAGTGTGACTGTATAACCGACGGGTTGTTGGTTCGATCCCCACTCGAGGAGATGAAATATTTATTTTAATTTATATTTCCATTTCTTTCCACTACGTTCCCTCTGCTTACTTTGCTGTATGCGGAATACAGCGTTAATACTTTTAACCGTATCACCTAAACCTATTTATATAATATGTTTTAGTTAAAATTAACAAGGGGATCGTTTGAAATCTCTATAGTCTACTTTTATCTCGGTCCGACTCTCTAATAGATCCTTGGAGAGCTGACCGTTTGAATTGCACCAAGTTACGTTTAACTCGAAAAGTTTATTCTAAGTAAAGAAAATAATCTACTTTAAAGGTATTTTGTATGAATATTTTAAAATGGTCATAGGTTCACAATCTGGAAAATAGGTGTTTTGATTTTATATTAAAAAATGGTTTATAGCTAGTCGTACTCGCCATCTGAGGCTTCCGTACCAATTTTAGGATGTAGGTCAACGGAAAGTGCAATTTATAAAAGATGACAAACTTAAGTTTGCGGGAATATGCACTCATTTTGTATGAAAAAACTATAAATAGAAGCTTGTAACCATTTTCTTTATGAGATACCTATAAATTTTTAATTTTCCGTTCTTTCCTTATTTGAATTGTAAGCTACTAATTCGTGGCAAATTTTATACGTTTAGATCCACGGGAAGTAACCTATAAATTTTGATTACGTAAAGAATATCATACGGACGGACAAATGGACAAAGTTATCTTATAAGGATTCCGTTTTTTCCTTATGAGGTATGGAACCCTAGGAATGGTTTTTTGATCGTAACTTTTAGCGCTCCGGTCTGTTGGGCCACTGTTTTAGGGCTACAACACGTGAAGCTAAAAAAGAACATATTTTTTCTCATAGATAGATAGATAAAATAATAACATACTTAAGAAAAAATAATGCTTCTTGAGATAACCTTCGTAACCCTACCAGCTCTGAAATATATACATAGGAAAACATTTTGAACCTTCATCTCATCTCTTCCTCTCTTTACCAATTGTATGGACACCCTTGTTGAGCGGCGGAAGTCAACATCGCGTTTTGTCTTTGCCTATTTCTAAAATCTTATTCGATCGAAAACGAAAATTAGGTTAACTTATTAACGGAAGTATTACGCTTACTTTAGAAAGTAGTGTTTAAAGTTTATATGTACTTAGTCTTAATAATGAAAATGGACATAATTAAAGGCCTCGAATCGGAATCGAACCCACAACCGTCGCGTTTATAGCCAAATGCTATCCCGCTGCTCTATGACAGACTCAACTAAACTACGACAAGATGTCATTTTCCTGAATCTGATTTAAAATAAAGTTTTTTAATAATTTAAAGAGGCTCAAACTAACGTCGCCTTTGCAAGTCCATTCAAAATTCATTTCTCTCTCCGTCTAATTATGTATTCAATGCCTCGCAGTTCTTCTTTGAAACTGCCGGGCATTTTCCAGTTGTTAAGATGATTAATTTCACTTATAATTTTACTAGCGACCGAGCTTTGACTTTTGAAGTATTTTATAAAAAGAAAGATTAGTTAAGTCTTCCGTACCAATTTCAGGATTGTAGGTCAAAGGGAAGTACAACTAAGTTTGCAGTCATAGCAGGCAGGTTTATATGGAAAGAACTACAAATATAAGTTTGTAATGTTTTTTAATTCATATAAATTATTCAGTTTCGGCTTTTTCCCTTTTTTGCATTATAAGTTTTCACTTCGTGAGATGTGAGACTAGGGTTAGTCTTACAGGTTTTGAATACGCGGGGAATTTCAAACAAAATGCAGCAAAATCGATGCATAAATATTCATATCTTTTGATTGCGTTGGCCTAGAAGCTTGAAGAGTTTTCTGTAAGTCAAGGGACCAAAGACTTAAATTTTGATATTAATTTCAGCTTGACACGTCTACACAATTTTGAGATACATAGTATCAAAAGATAGACAGACAACACCGTGATCCTATAAGGGCTTTTGCCTTTTGAGGTACGGAACCCTAAAAATAAGTCATATTCTCTTCCGAAGTAGTGGAACTTATACACGTAATCTACTTAGTGGTAAGATACTATGTTTTCCACTTTCCGTGAGAACATAACGCCCCGCTATGTCTTGTAATTTGAGTGAAAAAATTAAAACAATAATTTCTTTGAGGCCGTCGTGGGTGTGACTTTGTGCACTGCAAAATCGACTGGTTGTGGGTTCGTGAAATATTTATTTATGTTTATATTTCCATTTTCTTCGCTCTGGTGTCTAGGCAAAGCGCAGCGTTGAATTCTGCCACTCAACACGCATTGCCTCCAGACCTCGGCTGAAAGTGGGGAACGGAGTGTTTTAACAATAGGTTCCCTCTGTCTACCCCACTATGTGCGGGATAAAGCGTGAAACTAAAAAAAAATCTTCCTAGTGGAATTTGAACCTACGACCAACTCGCTTACAGACAGACGCTTCCCCACCATAACTATAGTTTTCAATCAACAGTCCCAACTAACCCATAAATAAATATCTTTTCTTTACTACCCACTCAAATTGGAGCATCGATCACAATTTTTCTAGCTTCCATAAACAATGCATTAATCAATATACAACAGACGAAGGTTCAAAGTTCAATGTAATATTCAACTCTATTTCGATGGAATAAAATATAAAATAGAAAAAAATGCTAAACGGTCACACTCGTTTTGTTTTTATGGTGTTAATAATGCTGATGTAGTACAAATCTGATGAGTTTGTTTGGTTGTACGCACTAACCTCGGAGACTGCAGGTTCCAATTGACAAATTATTTTTGAATTAGATAGTCCAAAAGGATTCTGTAGCGATCATGTTAATTTTTTCTATATTAACCACTATGCTCCCCATTTTCCCAAATCGTGGCGCAGGGGCACTAGTTTGTGACAGTAAACGCAACTGGTTGTGGGATCGATCACCATTTGAGAAAAAAAAATTAAGCTTACATTTTTGTCGAGGCAAAGCGCGGCGTTGAGTTCCGTCTCTCAACATGCAATGGATCCAGAATTCGACAAAAATAGAGCAACGGAGTATCTTAACACTCTACCTTCTCGGTTGTATGGGATACAACGTGAAGCTGATTTGAGGGAACTCACGAACATCGATTTTATAATAACCCTAACCATGGGGCTAAATTAATTTCAACCATCAGAAGAATACAAATAGAGGTACTCAGTCCCTCCCATTGTTATATGAGAACACAATAACCTGCCCAATGGCGCGTACCAAATGCTATACTTACCCCGATATCTTATAACTTCCCTGGTTTTTGATGGAAAAGATATATTCGCGAGTGTAGTATCAATCACGTTGACAGCACAATAGCTAACGTAAGTAAACTATGGATGTTTCAATTGTATATAACGTCTTTATGTAGAGGCTGTCGTGGCGCAGTTTTAAAGTATTTGAGTTCCAGATTTGATTCCCATGAGGCAATTAATTAATTTTGTTTTCTCGCTCTGATAACAAGACAAGACGCGGTATTGACTTCGGTGTCTCAACATACAATGTCTTGAAAATAGAGCGGTGCATGGGAAACGGAGAGTTTTAACTCAAAGTTCCATTTATCTTACCTGGTCAATGAAGGGAGGAAGAAAAACATTCTTGACTATTGATTTTTCATAAATTTATTGTAATAGTATACTAAAAGAGGCCATTCTGGTTGTTGTTCTTTCTAATTTTCTTTTTTACTTAACATATATAAAGATATTAATGTTTCAATGTCAGCTTCACCCTATATTCCACACATAGCAGGGTAGGCAGGGAACCTAATGCTAAGACACTTCGTTCCCAATTTTCCACCGAATTATTGCGTTAGCCATTGCGTGTGTGTTGAGTGGCGGTGCTTAGCGCCATTTAAAATGGAAATATTAATTATTTAATTTTCCTTAAATGAAAATCGAACCCACAACCTATCACGTTTACAGCCACACTTTGTGTTTGTAAACCACGACTGGCCTCGAAATAAAATACAATTATTTTTTCTCCTATTTAACGTAAAACTGTATAAAATATAGCTTACGCTAGAATGTCGCTTAGCATGTACGCTCGGGAATTTAGAAAATCTGCAGCGACAGTGATAATACTGGTGTCTGTTTAGTTTTATAACAAAAAATCTATTTAAACTTAAAGCCAGTCGTGGCACAGGGGAACAAGCATGGGACTGTAAATGCGACAGGTTGTGGGTTCGATTCCGACTCGAGCAAGGGAAATATTTGATGCTCGGTAACGGAGCAAGGCGCGGCGTCGAGTTCTGCCACTCAACAGACTTTTTTTTATGGTAAAAGCATGGCAAACGAGCGTACGGGTCACCTGATAGTAAGTGATCACCGCCGCCCACGACACCACGTAACACCAGAGGAAGTACTGGTGCGTTGCCGGCTTTTGGGGTGGCTGGGCCCCGGAGCCCAGCATTACCTAATGCGAAACGCAGTGGCATAAAGCCACTACTTCACGCCGGTTTTAAATGCCGGGGGTAGTAATTATCCGGTCGAGTCTGCCCATGCGTGTCGCCATTGCTGGCAACGTGACTCTCCCACTCGTACTTTAGTCGCCTCTTACGACACCACCAGTACCAGTGTGATCCTATTCTAAGCCGGGAACACACGGATAGACGTTCCAGAGTTTGCCGAAAAATGGAAAATGGAAGTAAGTGTCTTCACACTAGATTCTCAGGTTCCCTCCACCTACCCAGCAGGGTAACTTCACGCTGTATCCCGCACATAGCAATGCGGGATACAGCGTGCAGTTAAAAATAAATCCAATATTATATATCTAATCTGGTAAAACTATCCCATTATGATAATATAAGAGTTGCCCAGTATAGTAACTGTACACATTTCTGAAAATTTCAAAATGTTAATTACACATAAAAAAATATTATAACAACAAAATATTCATAAAGAAATTCTATTTCCGTAAGCTTTAGAGTAAAATATTTAGTGTCCATACTCACCGCCCCTTAACTCGCAGAGAAGTGTGAAATTACCACCTTCCTCCAAGGGGCCGACGACGCCCGCGACGTCCCGACCAGCTTCATCATATAGTAAGAGCTGATGAGGTGGCACTGTCAAGAAAACAAATTAATTAGTTATTTCTTTAGCCTCACGCTGTATATAGCAGGGTAGGCAAATAGAAGTCAGTGCTTAGACACTTCGCTCTCTTAACTTAATTATTACTGAATGGTAGAACGCAACGCAACGCAAACTAGATTGAGGATATACTCGTATGTATAAATAAATATTTTAGATGAAAATTTGTAACTTTTCCCGAATGGGAGTGGGATTCACCGCTTTGCCGCTGCTTATCCACAATAGGAACAGAGTGACACGTCACTCCTTTCTATCTGCACGTCTCTTAGAAACTTGATTTTTTTTACATAAAAAAGCTATAAGAAGCCTCTTAAGTCTAACTGTACTTTTCACATACTTTCTAATATGTAATGAACACTTAGCAATTGGTGTAGGCTTCCAGAAGCCCTACTTAAGCACTTAGTTTCATACAAACATTAAATTTTCAATGAATTTAGCTAATGCAATACTTTGTTTTATTACTACTACCGTGTAAACTTAAATTTATTTTGTAATGTTTAAGTTTACACGGTAGTTACAAGTTCAATTCCTATACGGTATAAACATACCGCAGTTATCATCTGAGAGAATTCTAAAATAAGGAAAGAGGAATGACAAAAGGAGTCCTCCGACCTTCGCTTTCCCCCCGATTCCACGATACTAGATGTTGACGTTGAGGTGTAGTAATCAAATCCAATATAATTATATTATAATATTTAATAATATAATAACATAAAGATAAAGCCTAAGTAAAACACTGAGTTCCACCACCTGAAACGCAATGTCTCGAAAATTAGACAGCGCTTGGGGAACGGAATGTCTTATTTACATTTCCTCTGCCCACTCTGCTACATGCGGGATAAAGCGTGAAAGAGAAGCGTAAACATGAGCAAAGCCAAAAACAAAACCCTAGCCAGAGCCATTAGCATCAGCTATAAAGCTATACAATGCACACAGAAATCCTTTGCATTCCATTAACGAGGTAACTACATACAATCTATCTGACAACAGCTCTAGCATTCCACGTGTGATTGGATTTTATATACTTTCAGGATATATACAGTTTGTGGGGAAAGATCGTGGATTCGATTCTGGATTGATGTATTTCATGCCATTGATTAGTTGCGGGTTCCTTTTCTAATCGGAGGAATGAATTCGTTTATTATTTTCTTTTAAATAACAAGACAAACCGCTTTGAGTTTGGTCACTCAAACGGTGTTTGGAATTGACCGGTGTGTAGGGAACGGAATGTCTTGACACTAACTTCCCTCTGCCTACCTGTTTGCTATATGCGGGTTACAGCGTGAAGTTAAAAAGAAGATTGGAGCCCTCTCACTAAACTATAGTGTTTGTAACTTTACTCAACCAGTCGAACAAAATGGTTGGATGAGTTTACTATCAAAGCGAGTGTTTTCCGGCCTTGGCCTGAAAAAGTTAATATCGCCTTTTACTACAGCACACGTAGCTATGAATGTAAATTATTAGCCAGTGTAAGTAGAGAATATGTGAAAATTTCCAGTTTCTTTTGTTTTATATTATAACTGTGTAGGTAGCCGATACAAATTTAGTTAAAGTATTTTTTTTAGCTTCATCCTGACTGACTTACAAAGTCATTATGTGCTTAGTGGCAGAACTCACCGCCTCGAGTGCCTTTACAACAGAGCTAAGAAAAAAAATTCCTCGAGTCTGGATCGAATCCAGTACCAGTCGCCCCCGCGTCATGATTGGCTGTATATTATTAGTATATTTTAAAAAATATATGATCTTACCAACAACATTGAGTCGTATCTGAAAATTTCTAGTCGGTGAATTCTTGAAGTCCACCCTACATCTGTAAACACCTTCATCATCCAACTGCACAGCATCCACATTGAGAGATGATGGTCTGGACATGGTGATGAACTTCGCTCTTTTCCCAAAGGCGAGGGGATCTGACCAGTGGAGGGCCTTGTTGAAGCTGCGCCCTCGGACGTCAAAACTGAAATGAAATCAGTGTTTTTTGAAAACATCTAAAAATGTTGATTTGAACCCGCGACTTTTGCAAATTGTTCAAGTAATGGGGAACGGAATGTCTTGATGATAGGTTCCCAGGTCCATTTACCTATATATAAGTATATATAACAATTTTGTTTTCTAATCGAATTCAGCAATACAAAACTAACACTGCTTCGAAATATGTCTGGAACTCCAGTACGACCAATACAAATTAGACAACCAAACAGAATCGAAAGCAAATATTACCTGTAAATATGAACACTTTGCTTTACGATAACACGTTTACGTATTCAAAAGCACAAAATTTGCCTCTTCATCCAATCTGTGCAAACACTACCTTGAATACATGGCGATGTCTGCTTATTATTTTTAGTTTTTTTATTGAAAAAGACAAGGCAAACGATCGTACGGGTTATCTGATGGTAAGTGATCACCTCTGCCCCCGACCCCGTGTAACACTAAAAGAGCTACAGGTGCGTTGCCGTCCTTTAATTTTTTTAATTCTAACCTACCCACCTACATTCAACTTTTCCTTTTCTGTATGAGTAACAGACAACGCGTAGCCGAAGCTACGAGGTGCAAAACGCACCAATAAAATAGCAAAAATTTTTTTCGATGAGATTTCCCGAAATTTCTTCGGCAGTTACATATTTCATTATTTTATGTTTTATAGTTGACAGACAGAGAGTTCATAATTTCAAATAAGCTAGCACTTAATAGCGCGTAAGCTAGAAAATAAAGATAAATAATGATAAAATGGAAACTTGTACGAACAGTGCTACATCATACTATAAGAATTTCGACGTAGCTTGAGAACGTATAGCTTAATGGTTAAAGTGCTTAGACAGTTTCCAGGAGACGCAGGTTCGAACACTGTAAATTTATTTTTAGGATTTCGAATAAATACAAGAGCGTAGGTATTTGTATTAAAGTCTTCTTCATACATGCAACATGGAAATATGAACTAAATATATTTTAACATAAAACCAAGCTTAGCTTAGTATTCAAGCACTAGCTCTTGCTAGTGTCGAATGTAAAATCTTTGTATAAACTAAAGTAATTCTAAATACTAGTAGTAAACATGTCAAATATTATTATATCTAAATATTTGTAAAGGCCCGCCGTGGCGCAGGGGTACAAGCATTCAACTGTAATCTTGATGGGTTGTGGGTTCGATGCCCACTCGAGGAAATTAAATATTTAATAAATTATTTTTTCGCTTTAATATCGAAGTAGAAAGTGGGAATGTTTTAACATTAGTTTCTCTCTAACATATCTATCCCTTTATATTATCGTTATAGGGTATAGCAAAAAATCTTCGTGCTTTAAAATATAAAAGAAATATCCAATTATCATTACAAAAAACCATTTGATTTTATGTATTGAAAGCCAAAAATCATATGAAATCATTGAAAAAGATTCATTTATCTGAACAAATATCGCCAAAGCGTAAGAACATATAAAAATTATTCATACGTTAATTTGAACTTCAATTTATTGATCAAACACGTTTCAATTTGGTCGATTCAGATATTTCAATAGCAGTTATTTTTGAATAGCAGCTATTAATATAGTTATTGGAAGCTGCCTAACTCGAGGTAGTGGATTCGATTCACGATCAGTTCCAATTTATATTATTATTATAAAACTGAAGATTTTGTTTGATAGAACGCGCCTATTTTCTCAAAAATTTCTGGCTATTATTGAAATAAATATTTTTGTATGGATAGTATATATATTGGGGGAAGCAATAGACATTTAGAATGCGAAACCTCTTAGTTTTATTAAATTGTACACGGGAATGGACATCCTGGTAAATGCTAGTGGTTGTCCAGTGAAGTTCTTTTTAAACAACATACTCGTATTCTATATTTTGCAAGTTTCTCTATAAATTCTGATTTTAATTTTGAAATTTGTCTGAGACATTTCTGGAAAAATTTAATCAAATTTAAAATTTAATTCAATTTGTCCAGAAATTTCTCAGAAACTAAAACTCATATTTCATTACAATTCTAGTTATTACAATAGCAATAACAAGATTTGTAAAAGTGGATGATAAATGTCTTACCTTATATAT
>DWGR01002595.1:0-13413 GCA_018247715.1 Heliconius burneyi
TCGCACACGCTTCATTCAAGTATTTTTGTAGTAGTATGTGTATGTGTGCGTGACACGAAATACAGGTATGGAAAAAAATCGTGAAATGAAAAAAAAATCCTACGTCCAAACTGTTGAGGCATCTTGACAAATTTTTTTAGCTCCGGGTTTGAAATATTTTACCCTATATGCAGTTTTAGTAAAAGAAGCGCTGCCTCTTCCACCCTGTATAAGAAATTGCGTATTATCCTCTTATATCATTTTAGAAACAGTATCAAATAACAAGAAGACCAATAACTTTTCTTTTTTTCTAGATATCTCAAAAAATGCAATTAGCTATCGCGATAACTAACCTATAATTTTGTTTTAAAACAAGAAATCTCTAAAACAAAATCTCGAAAGTTATATTTATTTTGTATTATTACACAATAACATTCTGTAAAAATATTCTGTACTATGTATCAATATTTGTTATTAAGTACAATAAAGCGTAGCATATATATATATATATATATACCTACTTAACCTTTTTTTTTCTTTTCTGTACAGGTTAAACGACGTTAAACTCATGGCCGACCGTATCATCTCAATGCGAAAGCAGTTGCGTGCCGGCATCGAGTCCGCCGGCAACAAGAACAGCTGGCAGCACATTACCGATCAGATCGGCATGTTCTGTTACACTGGGCTTAAACCTGACCAGGTAAGTGAAGTTAGGTATAGGCTGTGCAGATTTCATTATATAATACTTTCTACTTTTGATTATATTTTCCCCGAGAGTATGATACCCAAAAGTACCAAGAGCTTAATTTCAAAACTAAGGTCTAGTGACTTGAAACTTGGTCTTAATCGGGGATTCATATCGGTCACTTCGGGAGTACCTAATAAAATTTATCAATTAAAAGAAAATTGACTTTATTGATTTACAAACTAATAAAATTGTTTTTTTTTAAATATTATTTTTGTTTCTAGTTTGCTCCTTTTATAGTTGCATAGATGGGATTTATAATATCTTTACACATATTAAATATTTTTCTCCAGATTGTAATAATCTTGAACAACACATTTTTTTAGCTTCATGCTGTATGCTGCTCATAGCAAGGGTAGGCAGGGGGAACTTAAGTGTTAAGACAATTCGGTACCCCACTTTTCGTTGAATTCTCCATCTATTATAATTAAAAAAGAATACATTAACATTATAGTTAAATTTCAGGTGGAACGTTTGACCAAGGACTTCCATATATACCTGACTAAGGATGGCCGTATCTCCGTAGCAGGCATATCGTCCAACAACGTGAACTACGTAGCGGAGGCCATGCATAAAGTAACCTCCTAAATTACATATCAAATAAGTGCCGTAAGCAAAAGTGATAGCCAGTCTGTGAATGATTCATAGCTTCTATTTTATAGAGTACTGTCCTCTAGTATTTATGTATTGTATTCACTGAGTGATACAAAGTAAAAATAACAAAGTGTATTTATTGATTTATCATGATGTGTTACTGAATACGAATATAATTTTGTTTATTAAATTTCATGTTTTTATTTCACCACTGCTACACGGTAAACAATAAAAATTACTAGTTTGTTATGTAACTGTTTATTTGGAATACGAGTAAATAAAATAAACTTAATGCCGAAACACAAATCGTAGTAAGACATTTATTATTGATTTTTAAAAAAAATTAAGATCTACGCAAAATATTTACAGCCGACGAAAAACCGTCGTTCTACATTTAAAATGGATGCAGATCAATAATCATCGAAATCGTCACTAAGACTTTGTATATTATATAATTCATAAAGAAATCGGAAACTCAGTTTCAACAATTTATTTAAAATCGAATAACAATCTTAACGTTAATTTATTAACCTGCATTGACATATAAAATGTATTTATAACGTGTTACTTAGCTTAATTTACCTACAACGCGACACATCTAAAGATGTTTTTAAATTATTATGGTACAAATGTTAAACACATCCTTAACTAGACATTAGTCAATCATATCGATAAAAACATTTCTATATACAATTTGTCATATAACGACTTTAATTATATCCATGGCACTATTTCTTTAGAATGTAAATTTTTATCATTAAGAAATACACACCATTCCAGTACACGAACCTTTGCAACATATTGTTTCTGAATTTTTATCCTTTTATTCTCCTCACCTTTTGTTTATTTTTTCTAACACAATAATACATTTTGGCCATAAAAAATTTAAATTTAAAAATTATTTTTGAAATTTGTATATTGCACCTGCTATGTATATATGTATATATTAAAAATATTATTTTATGAATTAAACATAAACAAATGTATAAGACTGATTCATTCTAAATAATTTTACTGCAATGATTCATTCTAAAACAATACAATTTTTAAGTTCTTCTATTGCTACAGATTAAAAGTATATATGTGTACTAAATATTAATAGCTGAAAAAATAAATTACAGTAGAATAAGTGCCTTGTAGAATAAGCATCTTGTTGTGTTGTAGATTTTGTTGACTACAAGAGAATACAGTAAGTATTTCATAAAATATACAAATATCTATAGAAAACAATAGATTAATATTGTTTAATCCAAATATCTTATTATTATAAAGGTATACTTTATAATATTTATTCATGTAAATTGAGTCAATGGTCGATTGTATCACACAGAAGCAAATGAAGCAAACTCCATTAATATTAGGTTAATGAATTAAAATATGTTATCGTAATAATTCCTTCAATTTTTCAATTAGTGTATTATTAAAAAATAAATCACAGTGTATACAAAAGCATTGAATTAAATATAGAAATTTACTTTCAGAAAAGAAATGGATATTGCTGTATGTGCTTGTATATGATTCAATTGCTAAAATAAAATAGTTTTAATAACTAAAGCTCACAAAACTTATGGATCAAAATTATAAAATATAAAAGAATACATTATAAAACTGTGTTAACATACATAAAATTACATTAACTACATATTTATAACACAGAAACTACATAAAATATTGCAACACAATCTTTATACGATTACCTAGATAATGCACCTTTTATAAAATTATCTATATTATATAAAATTATGAAAGTAATTGTGGGAATTAATTAAAGTGATGTCTTAAGAGTATCTTTGAATTTAGTTATTCTTTACAGACTTCTGTAAAGAAAATATATTAAGTTATATTTAATAATTTGATTTTAAATTAAGAGATGTATAGAATAATATTATCATAATTAATTCAATATAAATAAATTTAAAATTAAATTTAAAAATGTAAGAAAATATTTTTGTACATGAAAATATTTTGTAATTACAAAATATTCGACTTTTACAATTTTTCAATTAAATTACTTAGTTTTTAGCCTTACGCTGTATCTTGCTTATACCAAGGTGGACAGAGGGAACTTAGTACTGAGATACTCTTGTTCCCTTTCCATTTTGCGCTCCAGTTTCGAGACATTGCGTGTTGAGTAGTGGACCTCAATGATAAAAAACCGAGTAAACTAAAATACCTAACTCATTCCTTGGAGTAAGTATTATTTCCAAAACCGTCGTGTTTACAGCCAAACGCATTGCCGCTGCGCCACGGCGGCCCTAATTTCATATAATTGTTGAAATTCCATAAATAATATTTACTATATATGAAGTAATAGTTAAAACTGACAAAACAATATGACATGTGTATAATATACAAATAAGTAAGAGATATAACAGAAATTTGTGCGTAACGGTTTCACTACTCTACTATTTGCATTAATCATAACATTTAGGTTATCCGAACCATATAGTTCATATCTTCTCATAAATACTAATGTTAGCTTTACAAAAATTTCCTGTTGTACCAATCATACAAAATTATTAAGTTTTAAAATACATAATGCCTACATAAAAGTGAAAGTATCAAATGAAGGATACACGTTAAAATATTTTCATTCATAAAATACATATTTAATAGTAAAAATATATTGGCTTGTCAATATTTCAGCCATTTTAGCTCATATTAGATGAATTTCAAAGTCACAATATAAATGGGAGTATTTTGTAAATTTTAATTAAGAATAATTTTACTTTTGAATATTATTAATAAAATTGATATATTATTTTTGATCAATAAATAATAATTCGTACATTTTAAGTTAGAACCTATTCATGTAATTTTTTGTTGAGTATTTATACAAATAAAGCTTGCTTTTGCATATGTTTCGATTTTTCGTTAAAGTATTTAGGCTTTATGTGCAATATAATATGAATTTTATAGCTAATATGTTTATATATAATGACAATAAAGATGAATAATATATTTTAAAAAATTGACCAAGGATGACTAAAAATTAAGTTTAAGAAGTCAGTTTTCATAAGTAGCAATGCCTATCTAAACTTTGATATTAGCCTAATACAAAATAATACACATTTATTGTTTTTAAAATTACTTAGTTTTCCTTTTAATTCTCTGATTAACAATTTGTATGTTTTTAAATTTATAACTCAACCTCCTCCACCACTCACTACTCCTTTAGGATCATAGCTCATTAGAGCCACCCGGCACCCACTCCGCACCGCCTCAACTAGTGCGGTTGATATTGTTTGTATGGATTTCTATGGGTATACGCTCATTACTTCAACTCCGGATCGCCTCGCTCGCAGGTTGCCCACGCGCGGGCGTCGAGTGGACCACTCGGTTACAACTCGCAACTCGCATGCTTGCCGCACGTTGATCGCGCGTTGCCGACGAGTGGACCGCGCGCAGCCTGCGAGTGATTCACTCGAGGGCGATGCGTCTGCATCAAGCGCTACAGCTATGAGTGCCAATTCACGGTTTGTAAAATTTTACATTATAAAGCACACGTGTAGACGTAGTGCCAATTGTTAACAGACTACGCGAAAATTCCTGGACTAACCGGTCTAAAAGAATATATATTAAAATTTAACAAAATTGGTAATTGGCTGTTTTTTTAAAATAATTATATTATCGACATAATTTATTATATTACATTTTTATATTTTTAAATTATCCATTTAAAGTGGAAAAGTAATAGTAGTAGCTTCACACCGTATACGACATATAGCAGGGTAGGTAGAGGGAGCCTAGATAAAAGATTGAATTCTCCGTTTTGTCCGTATTTTGTTTTGGTATCAGAGCGAGGAAATAAAAAGAATTTATCCGAGTGGGAATCTAACCCACAATAGCCGCCATTAGACGGACACGTGACGCGACAGTGTGCCACTTCGCCACGTCGGCCTCGTGTGGGCAAATTACACGATTATCTACTGCATCAGCATTCAGGGGAACAGATTCATAGACACAAAATGAAACATACAGATTGATTACAGACAGACAACAGAAAGTAAATAAAAGTATCCATCATTTTATACAGTTCATTTATCAACTATAATAATTTTTAAAAATAAATAAATCAGCTTCACGCTGTATCCCGCACGTAGCAGAGACAGCACATAGCACAGGTATAGAGAATCTAGTGTTAAGACACTCCGTGCCCCACTTTCCGCCGAATTTTTCCCTGAAGCCAGACTTTTGCTTTAGTACCAGAGCGAAGAATGAAAATATTAATAAATTATAATTCATTGCCGCGAGTAGGGATCGAGCACACAACCGTCGCGTTATAGTCACACAACTTGTGTCCTTGGGCTACGATGGCCTCTATTAGTGTTCTTTTTATTTGAAAATCTTGATTTTTTTGAATAAAAGCACCTTATTAATTTTATTTTTCAGATTAATAGTGGAGTATGAACTGTGCGAGTATATCAACAAATATAAGTCCCAATGAATCTGGATGGACATTTAAAAATTGTCTGTACTGTGGTTTACAATTTCTAACAAGTAATAGTAATACTTTTCTATTCATCTCTTGACAATGTCTGAAATGCACTCGAAATTTGCTCTTCTAAAAGGTTTCAAAATTATCATTATATTGGCAAGATTTAGTACAAAGCTAAAGCTATATATAAAAACTACAAGGTGATACATATATATAAAATTAAAATAGGTTATGTATATTTATTTACAATTGTGCTATTTTATTAACATTACATGCTGTAAACAAAACTAAGACTGTAGTTGTGATTGATTAATAATAAAATATTATGCATTTTATTGTAATAACAACCTCACTTTGGTTGGGGCCAAATTATCATAATCATAAAGTTTAGCCTCTGTCGCTCGGCATTCATAGTTATAGTCGGCCTCACAAAAATATGCGCCATTCATTTCGGACATTCCCCGCTGCGACTTTACATTTTAAAGAAATATCGACCTGCTCTCGTTAAAACTAATAATATTTATTGCTCATTCTTGTGTAGAGGCATGGTATCACTTACTGGGTGGGGCTCCTCGTCACCCGCCATCATGCCCTCGTCCAAGTAGGAGAAGGAGTCGAGGTTGATCTCGGCGGACAGCGCCGTGCTATACACGTCGATGCGCTTCTGCTGTGACCGCGCCTCCGCCACCTTCTCGGACAGCTTGGCGCGCGCCTTGGATAGCGCCTCCGACTCGCCGTGCGCCCGCGCCAGCACGCGCCCACCCGCTGCCTCTGAGTCGTTGCTGCAGCCAGAGTTCTGCGCCTCACCTGACTCGCCCACCTCGCCTGCCACGCACCAATGTATTGTCTAACATTACATATTCTTACGACTATATAAAATTAAATCGCGCTTTTAACAAGACAAGTTCTCTTTGAGAACTTGTCTAAAAAAATAGTTACTATTTGATACAGTGATTAAGTCTTGTTTATCTTTAGTATTAATGCGTAGTTCACCAATGTCATTTAATGTAAGGAAATATAAGACATACCCGGAGGCATCTCGCTGTGCGGCTTGTCGCAGGCGCACTGCAGGTGGTCCTTTGCCTTGCAGCCGCCCACCATGAATTCGCCCTCGCTGTCACTGGACATGCCCAAGTCCAGGTGTAACGAGTTTAATTTGTCTACGTCGTCTTTGCTTTTCCCAGAAACGGTATCTAGTTCCATCTCCCAGTCGGTAACGCTCGAAGAGTCCTTGCCACCATCGGAGTCCTTTAAGAAGTCAGACTTTTCTTTATCGGTCTTTTCTATGATACCCAGTGATGATTCCTCCAGTCTTTCCATATCTGGTAAGCTCGTTGTAGAGTCTAAGCTGCTTGTGTTGCAAATTTCCGGTGCTATTTGATTGTCGAACAGAACTGGCGTTTCCTGCGTGATCTCTTGAGACTCTTCTATACTCGTCTTTTGTTGAATAGTAGACGATGCTTTATTTCGACTGCCTAATATTTCAGACATAGTAGTCGTCCGACCTGTCTGTTCGTTGTTTAATTCTAGAACTATAACATTTCCTGATTTTGTTGGATCACCTTGTTCTGTTTTTGAGGTTTGCAATAATTTATTAACATTTTTACCCATAATTATTTTAGATACATCATTTCCATTTTTTGCAAAACTAAGAGCTGTCCCTAATGTTGCTCCCTTTTGGACAACTATAACATTCCCTTTCGTATTTAAAGGCCTCAATATTGGATTATTTATTTTAGTACTTGTGATAGGAGATATAAGGCCTTTAACGGGTACAATATCGGCCATATTAGCAGTTTTGATCGGCTCTACGCCGACAATTTTTGCACTGGAAGGTATCGCATTGACGACCGTTGGCTTAGATACTGCTGTGATAGCTGGGTTCTTGGCCGTTTGTGTGTTAAGATGTGAACTTACAGAAACTAATTTCATGGCTGTTGGGATTCCTTTGAAGTGGAATAACGGTAATTGCACGTCTTTATTTGCTTTTGCAGGTAGTACAACCATTTTGTGGCCTGATTTAGGATTAAGAACAAAAGTTTTTGCGGACACTTTAAGATCTGTGGCCGGGATGCCCTTAGGGGTCAGAGCCTCTGACGTTTTAGTGGATATACTATTTGTACTCGTGTGTATGCTATCTTTATTCGGCGTTACGATCCCCGACGATGTGATGATAAACTTCGAGTTCGTCAATCTATTGTCTATCGACGATTTCGAAACTACAATAATTTTGTCAGACTGTATGAGGGGAGCCGTAGATGGGCGGGACTTGGGTAAGGAACTGATAACTTTAGTCGTGACAAGTTTTCCACTCGCACCGAGGGGCTTCGACGTTGAGCTCGAGGCCGCGGAGACTTGTCGACTCGTTACATATTTCACCTCCTCTGGGGGGTTTTGTAAGACTTTAAATTCCGACATTTGTACTTTTTTATCACCGGTTGCATCTGGCCGTCTTTTGATGACGGGCTGACTGGACTTGGGGTTAGGCGTGTATTTGGGTAAGGGAGCGGGGGCAGAGGCGTCGTCAGGGTGTGAACTATCAGGCCCCACTATCTCGTGCGGCATAGTAGCTGGCGAATCCGCTGCCATGCCAGATTGCTTGCCTTTCATTTCATTCAAATGTTCTTTTGTTTTGCTCCCTAATATCGATTGTGCGTAACTGGCTTGAAATGACCCAGGCGGCCCCGAGTAATCTGTTAGTGGTGACAACGACAAGTCCTGATTCTTTTTTTGTTTCCCGTGTGTTTTAGGTTGGCGGTGTGCTCGTTGCTTGTGTGGAACGCGCCCCGCTTGTGGATGACTCGATTTACTAGTTGACACTTTGCTAACTTGATTATATGAATGCTTTGAATGTCCTGATGATTTACCTGTACAAAAATTATGTTATGATTAAGATTTAATAAATAGTTGGAATCAAGTATTTTCATTTAATCGCTCCAGTAACAAGACTTTCGCCAAACAACACGCAGTGTCTCAAAGATAGGACGGAAAGTAAGTAACAGTGTCTCAGCATTGTTCTCAATATATATGAAAGTTAGCAGGAATGGTTGTTAAAACACCTTAACAATTCAACTGTTATATATCCTAAACCACTATTTAAAATTAAAAATCATGAAAGAGTATGTTAAATTTAAGGGTCCGTTAAATTTATTTTCAACTATACATATAGTAAAATTGTAACAATTGCTGTCTCTATATGTAAGGTATTTAAATAAAAAGGTTATTGGTGGCAGTTATACAAATGTAATAGAACGCAAAACAATGATTTTAAATTTTTTATCACATTGTGTGTATGTTTTTACACACTAATCTCTGAAATAGCTTACCCGATTTAAATACACTTTTTACTATTGTATTCTGGTAAACTTCCCTTAACATTAAGTACTTATTTTATTTCAAAGGGTTCATAAATAAAAATGTTATAATTATATAAAGTATTTTGCTCAATGAAAATGCTATAAAATTATTACAAGCTAATTATTTTAAAGAATTATTGTTGAGCAAAATTATTAATTTTATTATGTTAGCTGATTATTTAGTAGCTGATGTGGACATAATGTCTTTAAAATGATTAATTTAATAATTGTGTAGTTTAAGCGGACGAAGTCGCGAACATGTCGCATAGGTTATTACAAAATTGATTATAAACTTAACATTACAAAATATTAACTTAACATAAAAAAATACTATATATTAGAATTATGGTTTATATAATGAATTGTATACTATCTAACGTTAACATAAGGTCATAATAAAATATACTTACTGGCTGATGGCTGAGAAAATCTTGAATATACTTGTGATAAATTAAGATGCTTTTGATTAGAAGTGAGAGGTATATTCCTCATATTTTTAACTGGTGTTGAAGTCTCATCAGGTATCATTCCTCCTTCAGGTATTTTTCTTTTGCGACAAATAAGTTCTGTTTCCCAAATCTGAAAATCATATTTCATTAATTTAATATAAATATTATTAAAGTTATAATATAAGTAATAAAACTAACATAGTCACATTCTTTTTAAAGTGCATTACATTTTTTAAAAAATCTAAAACAATTTTTTTACTATACTATAATCATCCTCAAGCTGTGTTCCGTGCGCACGGCAGGGTAGGCTAAGTGAACCTAGTGTTAAGATACTGCTTTACCCACTTTGTGCAAAATTTTGAAAGCATTGCACGTTGCGTGGCCGAATGCGATCCTTTGTCTCGGAATTAGAGCTATATTAAATTTATATTTCCATTTCTAGGAAATATAAATTTAAATAAATATTTAATTTCCTTGAGTTAGGATCAAATCCATCAATGAGGATTAATACCTGTGCAGTATGGTCTTCCATAGCAATAGGTGGATATAGTTCAATATCATTTGTGGTTTGATTTGAATGAAGTGCTCCTTCAGCTGTTTGGCTTTCAGGATCTGGCATTTCCACTTCATTTGATTTAGGAGCTATTAATTTTTCAGTCTCAAGTCTTTTTCTAATTTCTTTATTTTCGGCCGCCGCCACTTCAGCTGCCTTATCTGCTATTTCTGTGTACATTGTTTGTGGGACACCACGAGGCATCAATGGTATACGTCTTCGGCCTTCGCTTATCCATCCTAATCCTGTATTCGGACCAGCTAACCTAAGAACCCAAATATGAAATTACATACTTTGCTCATACCTGCCTGTAAATAACTAGTAGATACCTGTAAATATGTTTTTCTTTAATTTTTTACAATTGTTTGCATTGAAAAACAACGTTTAGCAACTTTTTACTTGTCTTACTTGTAAATACAATTACAAGAAACAAAATTAGGAATAATAAGTTTTTTTATAAAAAATTATATAAATATTATAATATATATAAACTTAAGATTTTTGTATTTTTAATATATTCAAGCTTTTAGCCACTGAAAAGAAATTAACTCTGTTTTTTTAATGATTACCATAATATTATGCATACACCAGTAAAATAATATAAAATTAAAAATAATATATTATATTATAAAAATAAGATTTGATGCCCTATATAATGGCTTAAAATTTTGTTGCAGCATCAAATTTAACAACATCAAATATTATCATATTTACTTATTTATAGTGAAATTAATAACTCTAAGCCATCTTTTGTTGAAGTATTGTATTTATAGAAATATAATTAAAAGAAGTTAATAATTATATACATAAATAGCATTGACATTGTTGAATGTAAAGTGAAGGTTAGATGTCAAATTAAAATTATCAAAAATTATTTGAAAAATTCAAATTTCATTTAAAATGTGATTAATTATATTTGTAGTTATAATCAGTTTTTTACATAATTCAATTAAGATAATCTATAAGGCTAAGAAAGCAAATCATGTGGATAACTATATTTTGAATATACAATCCTATTGGAATAGCATTCAACATTAAATTTGTTATAATTGCACAGCCATACATAAACCTTTGCTCATAACTTGACATCATCATCATCATTGTTATATAGCTTCAAATATTTTCTATTCAAATGAAAGAGAAATGTTCTAAGGAAGCTTACTGTTCTGCAATGGTAGCTAAGAGTTCATCATTAGATACGCGACGCGCCTCAGCGCTATGCCGATCACTGCTTATATGTAAAACGGCGCGCAGTTCCTCAAGCAACTTTTTTCTGTTGTCTTCTAATGCCCCTTGTGCCCTGAATACACTAATCATATTCGAGTAGGCTTCTAATTCTAAAAGAAAACAATAATGTTTCATAAATATAAGATCATCTAGAGTCAAAAATGTACAAAAAGTAACCATATCATTGAAAGCGTTGTAAAAGAAAACCATAGGAGGGAAAACGAATGCCATTTACAAAACTAAATATATACCGAGTCTTCTAAGCGTCCGACGACATTCGTCGCGTGTCATATTAAGAAGCATAGGCCACATGTTTAATTTTAATTATTAAACATTCATAAATCACTATATATTTGTATGATTTTAACCATATTTTACTAAAATACTCTACTGGCAAATATCCATACTGTTTACTTCAAACTAGGGATAACCGATACTAGTAAATACGAATTGAAAGCTATTCGATGTTTTATCGATGTTGATTGTTATAATATGTATTACTCGGTCGGTTTTTTTTAAATTATAGCAAATTTAATACTAAGGCAATATAAATTTTTTATTATTAAATTACAATTTTAAAAATATTAAGATACAGTAAATATTGCAAAATATAGAGACTTCTTTATCTAAATATTTTCTTACATTTGCCTGTTTAGAAAATTTATATTATTAATTTCAATTAAAGTTTGTTATTTATTAAGATATAATTTATATATGATAAAAGTAAAAATATCAAAATTCATGATGTTTTACCCAAATTCCAAATATATTTAAGTAATTTAATAAAGAACTTACACGACAAAAATATTTTGTCTCGTAGAATGTTTCGTATTGATAATTAATAAAAGAGTGTTGAAATGTGCAAATTATCTTTGGTAATACATTTAACTGTATAGCATTAAGTCTGTGGGTGTTTAGTATTTCTAATACGATTAAGTATCGATTTGTTAAATAACTTGATAGTAAATATCGATGTGGTTTATTGTCGTTTGCTATATAACGACAGTTACTTAAATTTGACATTTAAGATGAAATTTTTAACATAGACTGAATTATAGTCTGTAGTTCAATTATAACAATAATTTAAATTGAACTTATTAATTAAGTTTTGGATGGTATACAAAAAATACTAAATTTTATATAATAACAATATTTATTCTATAATATTTAAATATGGTTAGTTTTTTTTCAGCTTCACACACGTAGCAGTATATCTTTGTAATTTTAAGATATTCTCCTCCCCACTTTCCGCCGAATTTTGTTGTCATTATATGTTGAGTGGCGTAACTCCGCCGCGTTTTGTCCCGATATCCGAGCGAAAAAATGAAAATATTAAATTTTCTCGAATGGGAATCGTATCCACAACCGGTCACATTTATACTCACAAAGATGCTTGATAAAATGTAAATAGTACAACCTCCTTCATGTATTCTCTACATAACCTGACCTTTTTTATTCAGCCTATCGCCGTCCACTGCTGAACATAGGCCTCCCTCATCAAGCGCCAACCATACCGGTCTTGGGCTTTTCGCATCCATCTGATTTTTTTTCGAATGGACTTATTGCTGTTGATCTGAACTGGTCTTGACAGCGTCACCGGGCGGGGAGGGGCGAGAGTAGCTCACCCCTGAAGAAAAAAGTTCAAGCTTTGAAGCTACGCTCGTGAAGAGTAGGCGATCGCAGTGGAATGCCCTGCGTACGTTAATTCGGGTGGTTTTGACCATTGGGCCCCGTTGCGCCGAGGTACGGGCGTGCCGTGAGACTAGGACTAGGACTGGCTTCGCCGCCTGTTACGTCGGCGGAGAGTGTATCGTGAGACTGAGGAGTGAATCCTACCTATGTATTTGGCGTTTGCGACAGTAATTGGATCGTCGGGATCCAGAAGGACGCTGCGAGGGCGTCGAAGAAGCGGGTGTGGGTGAGAAGCGTACTTACACGCTTCGAAAATGAGTGGGTTGGAGTGGGAATCTGCACGCTCGTAGTAGCGCTTGGCTAGACGTTTGCAGAATTCCTTTAACGACTCTAATTCAAAATCTTTGTGTAGGTCAACATTGCGTACGTACCATGGGCAT
>DWGR01002596.1:0-13410 GCA_018247715.1 Heliconius burneyi
GTCGAGTCTGCCCATGCGTGTCGCCATTGCTGGCAACGTGACTCTCCCACTCGTACTTTAGTCGCCTCTTACGACACCACCAGTACCAGGGTGATCCTATTCTAAGCCGGGAACACACGGCAAAAATAAATTACAAATACAATTACGAAGGAAATTCGTCACTATACCGTATTTATAACCATTATAAATTTAGTACCGCGTCGTAACTTTCTCTTATAGCGTAATTAAAATCTACTTTTGTACAATTATGGGAATAAAACTAACATTACTTTTGTATAATGGATTGCTGTGTTTATTTTTTATGCTTTATAAAAATATGAACGTTTAAATAAATAAAGAGAGCTTTTATTTACTTTACTGGTAGATAATTAATAAATATTAAGGGTGACTTCATAAGTAATAGTAAGGGATACTTCATAGGGCTTTTAATAAATATAAACGGTAACTCCACAAGTAATAATAAGGGAAGAAAATAAAAATACCAAGACCTTTTTTAAAACAAAGCATATTTATGGAATGATAAAATATTATTATCATTATCAGGCTACTGGTATTAAATTTAATATTCCATCGACGTAAAATAGCATAATATTCTTTTTCTAAAATAAATTAATAACTTGTCAAATTTTGCCATTTTACTAGTCGTATTGTTTAAAATATTATTTGTTATTTATATATATCGTCTAATCAGATAGAAATAAACATATTGATTGCCTTGGGTGTCATTTGAACACATATCAATCGGTACATTATAATGATGTCGACATGATCTCTACTATAATATAATGTATGTATGTATAATGTATGCAAAATAAACATACTAAAAAGTTTCTATTTACTAGCTAACGAACCCTGCGCTCATTTTTATTTAAATTGAGTAGACGAGAGTTTCACAATATCAGTGTGACACCAGAGGCCTGTGGACCGTCCCTCTAGAGCCTTCTTTATATTAAATTTGGCTGTATTTTCCATTGAACTATTTTATTTTTTAAAATTCTATTGGGATCGTTGTGTATAAGTGTGATATAAGATTACATGAACGATTACCTTATGATAAATAGTTAATGTATTTAAAAGAGAAACGTCACAATTAAGTTATATTAGCTGTTAGGAAATTTCTGTTTTCTTTTGTTTTAACTCTAATATAACTAAAAGTTAATATCGTTAATGATTCTATTCGGTACAACAAGTAACCATTCACTTACCCGAGAAATCGAATTTGTAGCATTTTCTTGTCTTAGATAAAGCGTACTTATAATATCATTTTATCACAATTTGTATTTTGAGATAAAAATATAAAGCCATACTCAATAAATTACGTCTTGTAAACACTAAATTACGCAAGTTATTTCAAGCAATTTTGACACAAACATATTTCATGATATATAATTGTAGTGTCCCTGCATGTGATGGGTAATTATAAGTTTCAGTTTCAGTGAAGTACGGCGCGGTCCTCGCAATTTCGCAATAGTTCGCGTTGTACATTGTTGGTCCTAGTTTAAGAGCTTGTCCTAGCTTATGGGTTTGACGCAATTCAGGCGGCTTGATTTAGCACATGAATATAATATTTCAAAATAATTTTCATATGGAGTATTCCAATATGGAGTAAATATTAAAAAATACCTAATTTTATTATTCTACAATTTAAAGCTCATTCTAATGTATGATGAATATGTGAGTTTAATAATTCAGCACTTACTCGTATACTCTTAAATACTCGTATATAGTTAAAATTTGTACCCGAAAAACATTTAAATAGTCCACTCCAGAGAGTTCGTGGTGCAGCGGCACAAGTGTGTCAACATAAACGCGGCAAGCTGTGGGTTCGATTTCTGGTCAAGGAAATAAAATACAATTAATTTTTTACTTTGATGTCGAGGCAAAGGACGGAATGAGTTGCGCTACTCAACACCTCCAAAATTCGGCGGAAAATGGGGAGCGGAGTGTTTTAACACTAGACTCCCTCTGCCTACCCTGCTAAATGCGGGATCCACTGTCAACTAATCGTCTGCTATAAATTGTTTTTAAAACAATACATCCATCATGTTACATTACAGCCATTCAAATAGAAAAATAAAGAAAACAGCGGTAATACACATTTTGTTAACACAATAAAACTTCTTATTTTTACTTCTACGGTACTAATTTATGCCAACGTTGAAATGACACCATCTTTTCAGTATTTATCATATAAAACGAATCAAGAGTACAAGAGCGGGGGCGGGGCTGTCACTCCGTTGAGATCTAAACGGGTTGATTTTATACAGTTTTTAATTACAACCAGCCAAATTAGACCAAAAACATACTACCACCTACTTTGTGATGAGTTGATTAATGTGAAACTGATCTTACATGTTAAATACATAAGTTATTATTATAGAAAGATTCGGGTTAGAATGGATTTTTGAAAGAGAAGAAGAAAGGACGGAATGCAAGATTAGTAAATGATATGATATTAGAACAAGGAAATTAAGTTAAAAGTAAATACTTCATTACTTACAATGAAAAATATTCCAAATGCTTCATAATGATGATATAAATGTTATTTTAGCAAAATTTATTTTTTTAAAAAGTTCAAATTCCTTCATTAATGCGGGTCACCACCGACGCTCGTCTAATTTTTTATGGAAATTGCGTGCAATAAGTTTTATAATACCGTCTCGTGAGGCAAGAGGACCGCAGCACATTCCTTTGGTTATTGGTTTGCATAAAATTACATATTTTATTACTTACGAAATAATCAAATCAGCTTCACGCTGTATCCCGCACGCAGCAGGGTAGGCAGAGGGAATATAGTACTAGTACACTTTGTTCCCCCCTTTTTACTAAATTCTGAACGCATTACGTGTTAAGTGGCGGAACTTAACGGCGCGCTTCTTCCTCATACATGAATCTTGTAACACACACAAAATAAATCTAGATTAACTTACCATATTTACAAAATCTTACTTACGCTGAGTGACGGACAGACAGCCCACAGCTGAAAATATTATACATATTATGCTGAATTAAAGCTGAGATTTGAAGTCTTCGGTTGACCTTATCGGAATGTCACGTAAAAAACATAAAGAAGAGGGCATGTATTTTGACCTAAGTGAGAGGAGGCATGGAGAAAGAGGTATGCGGGGTCCGTAGCGTAAAGGTGAATTTAAATATATTAATAATAATATTATAAAAATATCACTTGCATTTAACAGTTGCTTAGTTTCGAAACTATTTTCATAACTTTCAATGTACAAAATATGAAAGAAA
The DNA here is from genome assembly GCA_018247715.1 of Heliconius burneyi. Classification (NCBI taxonomy): domain Eukaryota; kingdom Metazoa; phylum Arthropoda; class Insecta; order Lepidoptera; family Nymphalidae; genus Heliconius; species Heliconius burneyi. The sequence continues at coordinate 3,253 of DWGR01002596.1, forward strand.
TAGCTGAGTCCGCTGTAAATAAAGTATTCATTCATTAAAATATTACCGGTCACCATTACCATGGTCACCATTTAAATCATATATGTGTGTACTGTAGAACTAAGTTAAACTTCTTATTATCATAAATGAATAAGAGAAAGTTTATCCTCGCTTAAAGGTTCGGTAAGCGCGTTGTCAGAATGCAAAGGGATCAACAGATTTCATGTAATTAGTTGAGACTTAATATTCTGTTTGTTAGTTTACGTTAAATTTCACTGGATTTGTATGATACTAATTATATTACATTTAGGAAGTAGTTTGAAATACACTGAAGATAAAGGCTTTATGTGTTCTGAGTCGTAAAATATTTATCTTTGTTATTAAGTTTGATTACCTTGGTTTAACCACTGCGTATTGAGCGGTGGAAGTTAACGCCACGTTTTTTCCTTGTAACAAGAGCGAACAACAGAAAATATGGAAAATTTAATTTCTTTAGTAGGAAACCAAACTGATAACCCATATAGCATGACAGACCTGTGTTGAATTGAATAATCGATAATCTTAGTATAAGTCAAATACAATGCTATAAAATATATTCATTTACCAATAAAACGATACTCGTGAATATATTCATATATCGTCTTGACATTAGAGGAAATTTATATGAAAGAGAATTCGTTTAAATAGTCTGGGAAAATTGTGGTTGAGGCACAAGTCGTGATTTGGTCGATATAAGATAATTCCTATTTTGCTTTATGTACAATTAATTTAACAGTGTTTGAACTAGTGCTTCTGATATTTTCACCAAGCTTCTAGGTCATTTGAGCTATACGACCACATAGGCACTGCAACACAAGTGGTCACAATGATATAATTATGACATCACATCTTTATTCAAATAGACTATTATAAGTACTTTTGAATCGTCGGATTAACATATCAACAAAAAAGTTACCTCCGGTTCGGAAGACAATTCTGCTTAGAAGAGCCGGCAAGAAATTCAACAGTTGCTTTTTTCAATCTCGATGCTATAATTTTATTGTTACATTAACAGGCAGCTATCCTGCATGACATTTAATAGATATCTTTACTTGTTAGTAAAAATCTTTACTTGTTAATATTTTCTTAAAGATACTTCAAATCGCGGTCGTGCCAAACTTAGAATACACTGCGGAATTTTATTATATACACGTATACTCAGATCCATAAAAGATTTATTAACTTTTTGGAAGCTAAATCTTGGCGTAACAAGCTTATCTTTATTTCTCGTTCCTATAATAACTATTTTTACTATGATACTGTACATTTTGTCGGACAAACAGAATAAAATTATATACAAATTGTGACGCAACTGTAATAATGCCTGCATTCTTAAAAACATCTCGCGGAGAATCGAGCGAGGTTTTAGGTTATAAATATAGACGACTTTATAATATTTCTGAAATTAAAAATATTGCTAATGTTCAAAAGAGGAATATTGATATGATGCAATACGCTATATTAGTCACAACACTACAATTATAAAGAAAGATAGCTGGTTTGTATGAAATTATAGGATATTTTCCATTTCAAATACAACACTTTATGATTTGTCACCCAACTGTGCTAAACGAGCAAGCCACTCTGCAATCTGTCCGCGTGAGCTGCATCAATTAACTAGAGTTAAAAGCTCCCTTTTAATGGAACGCACAAATGAATGGGCAGCGTCGAACAGCGTTTTGCCGAATTTTAGGCTCAAACCGTACGAGTAATAGTGAGAGTAATAGTATGTTCCCAGCTTAGAATAGGATCTCCCTGGTACTGGTGGTGTCGTAAGAGGCGACTAAAGTACGAGTGGGAGAGTCACGCCGCTAGCAATGGCGACACGCATGGGCAGACTCGACCGGATAATTACCACCCCCGGCATTTAAAACCGGCGTGAAGTAGTGGCTTTATGCCACTGCGTTTCGCATTAGGTAATGCCGGGGTACCGGGGCCCAGCCACCCAAAAGCTGGCAACGCACCAGTAGCTCCTCTGGTGTTACGCGGTATCGTGGGCGGCGGTGGTCACTTACTATCAGGTGACCCGTACCCTTGTTTGCCATGCTTTTACCATAAAAAAAAAACAGTCCGCATGTATTTAAAACTACGCTCCGGTGCGCCACGATCGAAGGTACACTCGAGGTATGACACGCATTAACGGTTTTAGCATTTTGTTATTTTTGTGCTATAAATGTAGTTTATGGCATTATAAGGATCGTGGTATTAAGTAATTTTTCATTTGTTTTGAACATATTATTTTGGCTTACAATAGATCTTCAATCAGTAAAACATAGTCATGTAAATTTAAGTAAAATCATATATTTTTTGTTTTTAAGGAACCTGTGATTTTTGTCTGTGTTTAAAAATTTTACATAATCAGATTCCACGAAGGAACAGAATCTAAATATTACGATTTCAATTTCGAAGCGAATTGCTGAAAATCCAATGAACCAGAAAATCATATAGTAAGCTGTCAAACGGATTTCTTTTAAGGGGATCATACAAAACGCTGGCATGTAAAAACATTTGTTTAAAATAGCCACTTGCCGCCTGACGTAGGTACTTCCGCTGGCTATTTTGTATTTTATCTTTTAACGCCCGAAACATTCGTTTCAAATTATTTTCATATAACAAACAAACTAGGTTTCATTCTTTGAGCACATCGCTTTTTTGGTCAAAACTGGTCTTACTAGTCAAAGTATGTGTTCGTTGTAATGCTATTCCTCCTAGGCCGTTAAGCCTACACCTCTGAAATTTTGCAGGAACGTTGAGGACGACACCTTGAAGCATAAGGGAGAGGAAATTTGGGAACCTAATGTCTATAACTTACCACCGAGTAACATTTTAGTGAATTTTTACTTCCGGACAATGAAAAATTGGATTCATTAGTAGTAGTTCGGAGTATTTACTATCACAATAATTATCTTTAAAAACCCTATTCTCTGTGTCTGTTTAATATTATTTATAACGTATCATAAAAAATATTGTAAACACATTTTTTTTTATGTATTACTTAACGTTATCTTTAAAATACTATATTTCTGCTCACTGCTATAATCAGTAAAGATATAAGAAAATTCAATAATTCTCGGAAATTATATATAAAACATCTTCATAATAGTTTAAATAATAATCGTAAAAGATGATGTGAAACACATAATTCTAAATGAATCATAATTAAAATATAAAAGCAACGAACTTTCAAAAGAACGCAGACCACAAATTAAAGTTTTAATTGAAGTGCCTCGTTTGATGCTTTAGAGGATAAAAAATAAACATCTAAAAGAGAAAATACCAGATCCGATACATAGCGTTATTTCTTTTTACTTCAAACATTAAACTTTTATTAACATTAAAACGCTGCAATTGAAAATTGTAATAAAACTCGTAACCAGATGCTATTTGAAAATGACAGTGATATAACAATAATAGTAAATATAATGAATGACGTTAACAAAATATATTTAGTTTATCTCATACATTATATTGCTATAAAATATAAATCCATAATAATGTAATTAAATAATACTAACTAATAATAGTAATTTTTAATTATAATTGTATTATATAGTTTTAATCATAAAACAGTGGCCAATATGTAACAGTAAACGGTTGTATTTTCGTGTCCCATTCGCATACACGCCATGTTTCGAAATTCAGCAGAAACTGAAGAGTGGAGTGTCTTAACACTTTCTATATGCGAATTATAGCGTGAAATAAAAAATAAGAAGTGAATAAGTATAATAAATACGTTGCTGAAAATAATCTAGTATTGTAGGTTAAAATAAAGTAAAATAAATCTATTTCAAAGCAAAACCAACTTAGCATTTACCTGATATGCGAGTCATGTTCTGGTGGAATGGTGGCAAGAGCGCTGACATATTCTGCTATTGAAATATAATGCTTGTCTACCAGAAAAATGTTCTACATTCATGAGTTCATATTGTTACATCATGTTTGTGAAATAGCTTTAACTCAAGTAATGCTTAAGTCTGCATTACTATAGAATAGCTAGCAGTTCTAATGTATCTTAAGTATTCGTACTCGTGTCGTACTTCACTAGAACAGAATAATTATTATGGAAATAATATTACATTTTACTATACAGACAAACAAAATTACATTTATGTTATTACCAATTGCTCCATATTTAAATAATATAATCAAACAGCAAAAAGAAATCTTAGCAATTATCTTAATTAATTAATCTAGATTGAAATCCATTCAGCCTCACTCGTTCGATCTTGATTGGAATCTTATCTTAACGAGCAAATATCAGAGGCTGTACACACCAAGCGCACGCACATGCAGCTATTCATGCTCTTGAAACCGAATTCTATGAAAGGTGACGTCGTATATGGAAGGGTAAGGTCAATTTGAATTTTTATTAGTATATAATACCAATTATTTATAATAAAAGAATAAAAACAAGACTTATAAGAATATATATATTTTTTTAATAAATTGCCAGTTGTTTTTTAGGTGAAGCGGCGCATCAATCTCGTAGCAGTGAGGACATGCCTCACATGATGTTTGCGTTCCTTCCGCCCAACAGCGTCTGTTGGGCATTATTTCTTTGATATATTTTTTATTAAAAATATATTAAAAAAAATAATGCTCAAGTTTGACATTGCGCTGGAAGGGTTAGAGAAATTAAATTTTAATGAGTTACCGGAAAGAAAATGTCTTTCAAGATGGGTGGAACAAAAAGTTGCGCCTACTGAAAAGTATTAGCCGCGGTTTTTTATTTATTTTGATCGTTGGGTTATTTTAAGTTAATTTACTGTTGCTGAGACTTGAAATGTTGTCAATATATTTTACCTTAAGTTGAATAAGTCTAAATTGCCCAAAGCAGTAACTATCTCAAATAATAATACTTTAGAGGGATAATGAATTCACTTAATTTATCAATAATTAAAATACGAATTAATTATTAAACTTTTGTGTTCTTCTCCAATATTAGTTTATATATTAAACCTAACGCCGCACTGTTGCCTCGTTGTCAGAATGGAGAAATGAAAATATTTAATATTTAATTTCCTTGAGCGGGAATCAAACAGACAACCCGTCGCGCTTACAGTCACACGCTTTTGCCCCTGCGCCACGACTGGCCACTTAAACATTTACAGTGACAGCTTATCGTGCTAATAAACTAAAAAAATAATAAAACTCGTATATAATATCGATATTTCGAATTTAAAATTATTTCTTAATATTTTTTAAATTATGTTTTAATGCACGTTCATCGCAAAAAAAACATTTTCAATATAACAAGAGATACAATTAACATCAAGCAACGACGAGTAGCAAGTATGATAAAAGTGGATGGAAGTAAAACAAGCGTTATCCAATTATGCTTATATTCCCGACGTTTACAAAATAGTGAACGATGTACAATCGATATCTGCTATTTTATACTCTTTTTAAAATACAAATACCCACTTTTAGAATTTACATTGAAACACGTTCGATTACTCATATCAAATAATTATACTTAAAAGTACTATATTTTATATGCTCATACAAAATTATTATTAATTATATTTTATTAAATTATTACGTATATATTATAATTATCATCATAAATTATTATTGTTAATTATTAAATTCTATCATATTGAAATAAAAGACAGAATATATATTAAATAGCGGGTGGTATAATGCGTGGTATTATATTGTCTGTTACACAAGTGCATATACTCGTACTTTTACTGTAGGGCTCAATTATGTAATCCTATTTCTTGTACTATTTGGGATTCAACTATTTACTATGTACTCTTTGAAAGAACGGAGTTCAGGTCATTAGAAACCTAAATTAAAACGTATTTTGCAGCGCATTTCATTAGATACGACCTCAATACATTTTTATTATTGATGTACGCTTAAGCTTTACTCTCTAAGTGCCTGTATTTAAAGTACAGTTCATTTATATAAAAATAGTAATCAGAAATGTTAATTTTAAATAAATTAATATTCTATTATAATTACTTAAAGTAGCTTACGGTTCAATTTGATGAAAATAATTAAATTCATTCAAATTAATTTTTACTTAGATATATGAGTTATGGTTAAGACGATGTCCGGGTTTATGTTTTTTTTATTTCCACGTAGTAAGTTAAGACTAGAATATATATTTAAAATAGTTACTGATATAAAATAACACGAAATTACATCCTACTTCCTATTTAATAAAAATCCAGGCTTGATGGCGGAAGCGGAAGATCGGAGTATATGTAATATATCTTATGAAGTAGGAAAACGTTAAAATACTTTGTAACGATCTAGTAATTTACAATTTTATACAAAAATCGCTTCCCGGAGAGGGATTTAGCTATAAAACGTCGAGTCAACCATAAATTGCTCGATATATACCGCTTACTCGAGCACAATCTTGGAGTTAATCCCGCGGGCGTCCAGCGAGAACTCATGTGATAATTATGACTCCCGAGATATTGGTTGCCGAAAGATATTTTATAAAAGTTAGAGAGAATATGTAGCTAGCTTGCTTAGCCTACAGTTGATGGAAAAATATTTTGGTGTTATAATTGCTATTTATTAATTTTCTTAATTCAAATTCTAGCGAATGTTATATACTTATGTAATATACTCGTACTTGTAATATTAATTATGAATTGAGGAAATATTTTTTTTTCTCGAATAAATATAAACTATAAATAAGCTTCTTTGCTGTTAAGTTTTGGTCCGTTTTATTGTTCTGAAGGTTTTATATATCTAACCAATGCGGACAACAAAACAAAAGATAGGGGAAAAACATTTGTTATAAAACTCACAACAATCACGGTCACCAGACATCGCAACCAAGTCGCGATGGCCTCAAAACTTGGAAATATGGTTGCAAAAGTAATATTTTACCTTAGACAGTGATACAGTACATTGCCCAACACAAGGACTATCGGAGCCCGGCGTAATCCTATCAAACTGGCGCTCAAAGCTTTTATTCCCAGGAATGTTGCCTGTGAAATATTTTGGGTATTAAATTGGGTCATTCTAACAAACGCACGTGTTCACACTAGCAATGTTACGGAAATGTACTAGTATGACAAGAGTCGCCACCGCGTCGTGTAAACACAATGTAATTCTTATTCATTCAAGTATTGTGTGTTTAGTGGCGGATATCAATGCCACGCTTTTGCCCTGAAAATATAAATTTAAATAAAAAATATTTCTGCAAGTGGAGATCGAACTCACAACCAGTCAAGCTTGCATGCCTCAATAATACCATTGTGTATATTATAGGATCGAGCGAGCAAATGTAATTACTAGACGATGTTGAGCGCCGACACCGCACGACGCTTGTTTGCAAGCTCTAATGGTTCACCACATACTTCACTACGCGGAAACACTTGATAGTTGGTTTGTTTTGCAATTAATTTCTTCAAGCTTTTCAGTTTATAAATTCTAGAGACTGCAAACTCTTCAGTTTTTTCTTGAAATATTTTTTAAGTTAAAATTATATTTTCTTTAATATTTATTGGTGGATATTAAATGGAGAGATTACTTATATATATAAATTAAGTATAAATGGAAAAAGATTTTTTCTCTCATAAATAAAATGTTTGTAATATTCAGAAAAAAAAACTATTTAAAATAATAAATTAATTAATTTAACAATCTTCAGAATACAAAGTTATCGCCTAATGTAAGGTCAAGCTAATATTCATAATAATTAATAGCTTACAACCTCCACTGAGCCTCGTCGCTCGTGCTGTGCTGCAATGCAAGCTAATTAGAACAATGTAACGTCTCGTACACCTAATGAAATCACTGGATTATTTATGTGACAAGACGTTAGCGAGCGTTTAGCATAATTAACATGAATAATTAATATTATTACCTTATAACATGTTATACTCGTATTTAATTAGAAAAAGTTAAAATTATGTTTTTAATTATTTTCAGGTCTCACTACCGTTACAAAATTTGAGATAAAGTTTGTCAACAATGTGTAATTATCGATTTGTGTCGTCGTTATTATCATCGACAGTCTGGGGGATGCACTTCACCTAATTACTTTTAAGTATTATATTTAATCTCTTGTCTCAGTTATACGAGTATATTATGATAACAGTACTTCTCATGATGTTTATTGAACATAACAAATGTCATTATTACAGCAAAGATCTTTAATAAATACAGAGTGATACTTTACGTTCAACAAAATTCACTCCCTCATATTGAAACCACGGCCTCCGTCTTATTATGCAAGTGAAACAAGGTAATATTATAGCGGTTATCCGTCCCTGAAATTGTTAAATTAATTTAAAATACAAACTTTATAATATATTTTTTCTTCAAGAATAAATTTTCATTCCGTTGTCAGCCAAAAATATTTTGGTTTCAAGAAAAAACATATCCATAATTACATAACACTCGAACTTAAAAACTTTTTCATAAATGACAATTTCGAGAAAGAGGCGTGTTTATGTAAAAAGTAAAAGAATATATTTATAAAGTAGAATACCGTTTATGGGCGACGTAGACTTTGCATATTGAAGAGGTTCCATAAAATTCAAGATTTTATTACAGAAAGGAATTGCATATAAGCCGCTAAAAAATCAAGACGGCATTCTATGTTTACGAATTTTCTTATAAAAATGTTATAATAAGACCTTTTTTCTATTGGGGAATTATTATATTAAATGAAACTCATAATAACTAGTCCAGTATACTTCAAAGGTTGTCCTTAAGATATTGTTTAAAACATATTTTAATTTCCCCGCTCTGATAGACAAAGTGCAGCGTTGAATTCCGCAACACAACACGTATGTCTCGAAACTTTGACGGAAATTGGGAAATGGAGTGTTACCACTAGGCTCCCTTTGCTTACCCTAATATTACTATAAGGGAAAATACGTAAAGCTACAAGTATAAGTAAGAACGAATATCCCTGTGGAACCTACACTAGGTTCCAGGCATTGCGTGTCTACTAAATATAAACAATAATCCTTAAAAATTTAAAGATGTTACTTCTCTTACATTACCAAGAAACTACAAATATTTTTATAACAACTGACTGGAGCGAGATCTTTCAGCTTTGCAAAGCGCAATTTATATAAATGGAGCTCTTTGCAACAGTCGCATTCGCATTTCAACTTTATTTAATTGTAGAAAATCTATCTTTATGCAATTTATTCACTTAGCGGGTATTACATTTATTATGCATTTTTATTAACTGTAAAATATTTGTAGTGTTGAGGTACTACTTGTTATAACTAAGCCTTTTCAGGCTCGAAAGGCAGAAATAATCTATGCCAAGGCAAATGATTTCTTATTTTTATAATAATGATTAATATTTTCTCAAGTATATACTCGTATTATGATATTATGTAACAACAGTAAAGTCAAAACAATATTCAAATTGGTGAAAAATTATAACTGTGATATGTGACACATATACGAAACGTGAGAGTACTCTGAATAGCACTGTAAGCAAATAATTTATCAAAGTCACGTCACTCGAGTAGCAATTGCTAAAGAAGGGCAAAAATATTTTTTTTAAAACGTTTTGGTCACACATAGCTCGGTGCATATGTGATTGATCTGTCTTTCGTAAGACCCAATAAAGTAATTAAAAGTAATTTTCATAGTACAGCTTCAAACGGGTTGGCAAAGAGAATATAGAGTACTCGATTGTAGTGTTAAGATACTGCATTGCTCACATTTCCCTCAATTTCGGAGCCATTGCGTGTTGAATGGTGGAACTCAGTGTAACCAGAGCGAGGAAAATGAAATTATTGAATCATTAATTCGAGTGGAAATTGAATCTACAGCCGTCGCTTTTATTCACACACTAAAACTCAATAGCAAAATAAATTTCAGCTGTGAGAAATAGATATGTTTATTCATATGCATGGACAACTCAAGTGTTTTCAGAGTCTCAGCCAAATTGTGGCACACGACAGTGTCTAATTAAATTTACTTGGACGCTCTCACAAATACTAACCTTGCCGACCTCTACCGGACGTACTAATTGCCTTAGACTGCTCGTATGTACCTGTACGTAGCCTACCTTTTTTTTTTTTTTTTTTTATGGAAAAAGCATGGCACACGAGCGCACGGGTCACCTGATAGTAAGTGATCACCGCCGCCCACGACACCGCGTAACACCAGAGGAGCTACTAAGTGCGTTGCCAGCTT
>DWGR01002597.1:0-13410 GCA_018247715.1 Heliconius burneyi
TTGTATCTCATGAGTGTAAATAATTTCAAAACATTTTTGTCATTGTCTTTATATAATTATAATACGAATAATAAATCACTGAAATTTTCCTGAGTTAGGCCCTCTGCGCCATTTCCTTATGAAAACGGCGTTTTGTATTGTTTAGTCAAATAAATGTGGCCGCTTAAATATATGAATTACATACGAGGGTGTAACGTTAATTTTCTACTGTGATTGAGACTTTTATTTACATTCATATATTTATTTACATACCAAAATATAAAAGTTATAATTTATATAAATTATAATTTTTAAATGTTTGCTTGGTAAGAAAGATAAAGCGCGGTGTTAGTGTCTTAACACTTAGTTCTTTTTGCGTATCATAATAAAAAATAATAATAAGTTTACTATTTCTTTTTTAATTTTACTATTTACTAGTCCAAGCGCACGGACCACTGAGCCTTATGTTCTCATCAAGCTACGTTAAAAATCTTATATGCTTGTTACAACTTATTTATGTTGTTAGGATCTCTGTAGGGAGATTTTTACGAACCGCTACCAAAGATAACTGTTGTAATTATCGTTTGGCAAGAGAGAATGCTATTAAATATTTTTAAAAACTTTCTCTATATTTATTCGTACAAAAGGCGCGGGACCGTTTTCCAAGAGGCGGGCATCGAATCCCGCTACGTTTTTATATGTTTTCTAAATAAGTATTAGTTCACATTCTTATGTTATAAGATATTTAAAATAACCTCAAAAGTCTAAGAACCATTATATTAAATCTTAAATTTCTAAAGCTCTTTTTCTCATCCATTTTATACGAATTTATAAAGAACTTATCGTTGATTTTCTATAAATTTTCCCGATTCCAGAATTAACGATTTCAAATGGGGGAGATAAGAATTGTAATAATTTGGTGATTGTGTTACAAACACAGAAATTTATTTAATTTAACTACTCCTATTTCTTTTAATTACTATACGACGAACAAGCGTAGTGATCTATCACTTTTTTTACCACCAGAAATATTACCAAATACGCACTCCGTTTAGGTTTAATACTTATAAAATAACAATTCAACTAGTGTTTCACCGCCTACACTCGAAACTCAACTTATCGACATGAATTAAACCAACTTGGTGTTCCTGTCAATTGGATAAGTAGATCTATTTATAACAATGCTCTCTAGAAATGCTTGAATACCCATAATTCAAATACTGCTATATCCATTCTGATTAAATTTGAACTATTTCCTAAGTTGAAAGCAAAATTAATAATAATAAGTATACAAAGATGACAAACTACCTTTCTGTGAAGTCGCTTAAATAAGTAACTCAGGTTTAATCACGACGAAGAACGACGATAAGAAAACAAAACATCTATTCATTAAATCTAATGTTTGTAAGACAATTGTCAGTGTGACGGTATTTTACAGAAAATAAAATAATAATACCCACATATTTATTTATTAGAGGTGAGGAAACGGCTATAAAAAGTGACTTTTTTGATAGATTGAGTCAGTATGTCGTTAGTCTGCCTCCCGGTAGATGTAAATCTAAGACGGTGTTTAAGTACTTAAAATCAGTGTCAGTGCTGAAACTATGCGGTAAAAATCATGCAAAAGTGTAAAGTATCATATAGAAACAGTGTAAAGTGTGCGGTGTAAAATGTACAAATCGTGTAAAATGTGAAAAAGGAACAATAAATTGTGATTATTAAGTACTATCTTATACTTTTCTCCTGACATGTTAACATGTTGTACTTAATAACAATCATTAGTGAAATAAAAAAGTTTTATTGACAGTGCCAGAAGAAGCCAGAAGTCTATAGAAAAAAACTGAGTGTAAAACAAAGCAGTGAATAAAAGTGGCATTTCATCGCGAGTTGAGGACTAGAGGCGATTGTACAACTTATTGCGAACACTTATTGGTTAGGAATCTTTTATCAGCTTTTATTTGAGATTAAAAGTTTTTATCTATACCGTTAAGTGTCTATTGATAACTTCTAGATAGAGATAATAGAAAATTAATTGCTACATTTCAAGAAAACCGGGCGTAACGAACAAAGCCTTTTGTTTCTCAGTGTAATTACAGTCTACCGACAGCGCAACCAGGTAGCGAGACCAAAGTAAACCTTCCCAGGGGTATTTAATCGTGATCGCTTGAAACTGTCTGCGCGATCACGTGCAGTATAGATCTGGTCACTGCCTTTGTTGTTTGTACGATCGACTGATATGTGGTTTAATTATCTAACTTTTTAATATCTTATGCTATCGCTTTAGATAGTTTAGCTAATTATTTGGAAATGACAAGGACTAAAGTAGTAAAATTCTATGACAAGTAAATGTTTATCTGAGTGAAAATTGTATATATTGGTAATAGTAGTTCAAATATAGAGAGAGTTTAAACTTGACTCAAACTTAAACCAATTAAGTTGAAATTCTTCAACGTAACCCCGCTGTGTGTAGATATACCGTGACGTTAAAAATAATAAAATATGTTTCTGTATATTGTTTTTAACGTCACGGTTGGCAGAGAAAATTTAGTTTCCGTTCCGTTCTCCATTTTCTGCCAAATTCTTTGTTCTTGTTTTTCTTGTTGAGTGCTTGAGTGAGTGATTTGCGCGCTTTGGATCGACACCAGAGCGAAGAAAACGAAAATATTAATTATTTTATTTCCTCGAGTGGGAATCGAACCCACAACCTGTCGCGGTCATACTTTGTGCCACTAGTATTTTAACACAAAATAAATTGAATTATTAACGAAAGCGATAGCATTTCAATTTCTGCAATTTCATCGTAATCCACAATATACAGTGCAGTTCAGGCGTTACACTAAGAAACGCTTCCTGCAGCCGATTAGTTCTATTTCCTCGTTCCAAATCAAATGAATCGACCGCCTTCAAGATCTGCTAAGCTTCTACAAATATATTTCTAATAGTGGCTTATATTTATACTAGCTTTATTAAATGATATTTAATTAAGATAAGTCTGGTTGATTTTTGTAGTCATATAAAGTTTTCTTTCCTTTTATTTCTTTTATATTAGTTCGGTGCAAAAGTACTTTCGTGTTGTTGAAAAATGGCGGAAACTAGATTTTTTTTATTGCATCTTCAGAATGTCATTTAATGGTATTAAAATTTGATTACTAATTGTTTGTACTTTATTACCAATAATACGGCACATGTTAAGTGGCAGAACTCAACACCGCGTTTTCCTTCAGTATCAGAGAGAAGAAAGGAAAATATAAATTTAAATAAATATTTCATTTCCTTGAGTGGGGATCGAACCCACAACCGGTCGATTTTACAGTCACATCTTGTGCCTCTTGCGCCTCGACTGGCCTCGTATGTTTACAGTGGCAACACAACAGTGGTATTTTTTATGAGCTCGAGCAGTAAAAACGGAGAGCCCCTGAAGGTTTCATATAAATTATAAGTACCAGGTGCTGCTCCGAGCTCAACAGGATAAGTATTAACTGCTGTAAAATGATATCGAATGAAGGAATTTGCATAACTCGTAAGTGTGGTTTTCTTTTGATCATTTAAATACAGTCGACCGCACTACTGTCCTTCTGTATCTTACACCTTAGTAAAATTATATACTTTATATTATAGAAAATGTTTAATAAAATGTAGGTAAATATCAGCAGAATTATCGATATAGGGTGAAGCTGTCCATATGCCTTTGTCTATATCCCACACACAAGAGGGTAGGTAGCGGGAATTCAGTGTTAATATACTCCATTCTAATTCAATAATCGATACAAATCGTCCAATAAAGATAACCTACCCTAATTGCAACATATGGATGAATTCACTTCAATGAGCATGGCGGAAATTGATAACCAAATCCTAATGTTGGAACACAAATCAAGAGTTATCTCACTACTATCTAGGTCTATAAACCAAGAATTTGCGTACTTCACTCACTTTATAATTTTGTACCATATTTGAACTGGTGTTCTAGCATTCTAACAGCCAACAATTTGGTAAGTAGTTGAGAACTGCTATAGTTGTAGTTTCTGACGAGTTGAACGTTGCACTTTGTGCTGAGAGTTGATGCCGTCATGCCAAGAATTACTATTCTGAATGGAAACTTAAGGAATATAATTTAGGTTTACAAAGACTTTACGTCGGTCTTAGTATCTCTAAAATGCAAACAGATACAACATTATTTCCGTTATGTATTTAATATTAGGTCGGTCATATTCCTTTAAAACCCTTAATATACACGTCTCTAGCATTTTTCAAGACAGCGCAGAGATTTTGATTACAATCTTTCCTCATATTAAGAAATATTGCTCTTTAGGGAGTGGAAGAGAGAGAGAGAAGTAGTAGAGTATCTTAACGCTGGGTTCTCTTTCTCCCCTCTCAATATAAAAATGGTACAAAGTAAATTTTCACTGAGTTTCTTCCGTCCAATTTATGGGTGAATTTCAAGAAAATAAAGAAACGAAATTTACTGAGATATACTCGTACATGATAGAAGCAAAAGTGTACTATTTTCTTAGTAACTAATTTAAAGGATTCTCGAAATAATAATAAAGCCTTAAAAATTAAGAGTAAACAACCCCTTCTTTTTAAATATGAAACAAAATTTAATATTTAAAAAGATACTCTAATTAAAATTTGATCATGACTAACAAAACCAATTAATAATAAATTACTTATAATGAATTTAACAAACTAATTAAATATTCGTTTAGGATTTGTATCTAGATCTGGTAATAATACTTAAATATTTTGAGATTTTACGATAAAATAGAGTTTGGATCTAATTTATATTAATCCTGGAGTGTATCGGTCGCCTTTAATTCTAACGCCTTATTTGGCAATAGCGCTGCACTATCCCCGATAAACCGAATGTGAATGCAATGGGTCAATGTTGCCTACGAATTTGCTATTTAGAAACAGATATGGATAATCCTTTATATGCACGTTTGATTAAAATTTAAATGGTTATTTGTTTTAACTTTTTCTTTGCTTCGTGCGTAATATAGGTTAAGTGGAGAAAACTTAGGGTCAAAATACTCCTCCTACCAGGGCTCGAAATCTTCTTGATTAAAATTACCTATTGTATACGGTACCATGACAATGGAACAGTATAATTTATATGTGATATTTTTTGATTCCATCCCAATTGGAGATTATCCCACTGTGTGTATTCCGCGTATAGCAGGATAATCTCCTGATGGGTGCGGGGTACAGCGTAAAGCTAAAAAAAATATGGTTGAAACTTGATACAAACTGAGATCTTACAGTAGTTAATTTGATACACAATGCGTGCATATCAGCGAGATGCCCTGATTTTTGCGGGACGTCCTGATTTTTAGACAAGCATTGCAGACAGGCATCTCGCTTTTCAAAAATTGTTCCACGTACTGTGAGAAAATCTTTTCTATTACTTTAAGATTTTAATTAGAA
Source organism: Heliconius burneyi (assembly GCA_018247715.1). NCBI lineage: Eukaryota > Metazoa > Arthropoda > Insecta > Lepidoptera > Nymphalidae > Heliconius > Heliconius burneyi. The sequence goes on from DWGR01002597.1 coordinate 5,407, forward strand.
ATACAAAACAAATAAGTGCAAATGTTATGTATTCAGAATAATTATATTCTAAAGATTTAATTGCGTTACATATGGTGAACCAAAACAATATAAGTTTTAAGCATAATAAAAAAACATTTTATATTGATATCTATCACCATTGGAAGAACAATTACAAATAATTAATTAACTTATTATTGATTTTTTTTGTCCGGCTTTCGGTGAAAAAATCCCGCTTTTTTACATAACAACTTCTAAAATCCTGCTTTTCACCTTTAAAAAATCTGGCCACGCTGGTGCATACGCACGTAAACTGGAGTTAATTAACTTTATTTGCCGCTTAATAGATTTTCCGTAGAATATAACGCCGTACAATTATGAAATTTGGCAAGAAGTGAGAAAAAACAATATTTATATTACAAATAAAAAATATTTCGAATTTATATTTTTAGTTTACTTCATACAAACTGCGTATGCACTATACTTCAGTTTGTCAACTTCTATAATTTATACTTCCCGTTGACTTAACATTGTAATCTTAAAATTAATCAAATTCAAGCCGAGGGCTACGAATGCGTAACCCTTGGTGGACGAGCACTTTAACGTTTTTTTATAATAAGACACAGCTTCTGGCTTTAATAACATAATAAAACACAGTGGCTGTGGGTTTCATCCCCGCTCGGAGGTATTAATGATTTCCCCGTTTTTGAAGAAAACTACAACGTTGAGTTCCACCACGTATTGTTTCGTAATCATGTAGGGTAGGAATTTAAGTTCCCATTAATGCACTAATATATATTTAAAGCTACGATTTTATAGATAAATAAACCATATTTTCTTGTTATTGTTTTAACGAGGTAAGAGGGCGATGTGCCAACTACAGTCCAGACATATCCCTCTAACAACCGATATCAAAACTGTATTCGCTTGTACTCGACGGAGATCTGCTAATTGGGACGTGGGATATTTTTCATACTAAATACTTTTATATACGATCATATATTTGAATATAATAAAAAAAGAAACTTTAATATTATGTAGAATTTAATACATAATTTTAAACACAATTAAACTTATTTAAAAAAAATAACTTTTTGGATTTATACAAAACTGATGGCAAAAATATTTTTAAAAAGTTTCTCCATATAAAATAAAAAAAATATTCATTTTTTTACTTTTCCGCGATATTCTATATCTACTCAAAGCAGGACAACAGAGGGTACCTGAAAATATAGTATTAAGACTTTAAGACACTTTGTTAATATTAAGACAAGACACCGAATTCTTAAGAATTGAGATATTGAGTGCGGCGATGAGTACTGCTGAAAAATATTTTATTTTAAAATTTAAATTACATATATCTCATACATACATTAATACATTTGTATGTGCATATATCAGATGTAGAGCAATGCCTCGAAGTCTAAGTTACTGTGTAACAAGCAACGTTGGCTCTAACAGATGCCTTGGATTCTCAATGCATGTAAATATCCCACTTTGTATAGTTCCCTACTTGTTCGAGCTTCACTTCAGATTCAGCCTGAGATTGCTTTTGAACTTTTATAATCTCGACAAAACTTGCTAAAGACTATTCTAAGCTATTGTGATGTAGCGTGTTCGTGTCGGTACTCGATGGTAATGGAATCTAAATAAATATAAAAATGTTTGTGTCAGTGTGTGTAGTTTGTTAAATTAACTATAAATGTTTTATTATTAATTGGTTTTGTTAATCATGATCAAATTTTAATTAGAGTATCTTTTTAAATATTAAATTTTGTTTAATATTTAAAGAGAGTTGTTTACTCTTAAATTTTAAGGCTTCATTATTATTTTGTGAATCCTTTAAATTAGTTACTAAGAAAATAGTACTCGTTTGCTTATATCATGTATATCTCAGTAAATTTCGTTTCTTTATTTTCTTGAAATTCACCCATAAATTGGACGAAGGAAACTCAGTGAAAATTTACTTTGTACCATTTTTATATTGAGAGAGAAGAAAGAGAACCTAGCGTTAAGATACTCTACTACTTCTCTCTCTCTTCTACTGTCTAATAAGCAATATTTCTTAATATGAGGAAAGATTGTAATCAAAATCTCTGCGCTGTCTTGAAAAATGCTAGAGACGTGTACATATATTAATGGTTTTAAAGGAATATGACCGACCTAATATTAAATACATAACGGAAATAATGTTGTAATTGTTTGCATTTTAGAGTGTAAGTCAGTCCACTTTCACCCTTTCTGCCTTATTTTCCAGATTTAGACTCTCATTACAGCTCTCAATCTACCAGAGAAGGCCCTATAAAGCATCTCGCTTACATTTTATTTAATATTTGTATTGTAAGTGAAAATAACAAACCACGAATGTAAAATCATGCATAGTCTGCTAGATTCTAATTAGAATTTTGTACCCAATGAATAAAACGGAACCTATTACTAAGACTTAGTTGTCAGTCAGTCCATCTGTTTGTTTATCCGTCTGTCACCAGGTTGTATCTCATAAATTAAAATAGAAATTTTCACAAGTAATGTATTTCTTTTGCCGCTATAACAACAAATACTAAAATACGAAATAAAAAATAAATCAAAATCAGCTTCACACTGTATCCCGCACACAGCATGGCACCTAGAATTAGGACTCTCCTTTCCCCACTTTCCGCTTTCACAAATCTGGTGGCATTGCTTATTGTTGCTATTGTTGTTTATTTATGGCGTTCTGAGCGTGCCAGACCAGCACTAATCACTTCGCCAATATCATTGCTTATTGACTGACAGAATTCAACGCCGCTCTTTGCCTCGACGTCAGAACGAAGAACTGAAAACATAAATGTAAATAAATATTTCATTTCCTCGAGTGAGAATCGAACACACACTCGATTCACTCTTGTGCCGCTGCGACACGACAGCCTCATAAAATAAGTAAAATAAGTTTTTAAATTGCCGGTTTTATATATAATGATACGGAATTCCTCGTACGCGACTCTAACTCGTATTTGCCCAGGTTTTTAGTGATCAGAGATTTTTCCATAAAAAATAAAGTTTGATTAATAAAAAGTTAACGGTCATACGATAAACTATCCATATTAAAATATAACATTTCTTTTCAAGCTTTTTCTTTCATAATAATACAGCATACTAATATTATAATTATAAACTCTATTTATTTCCTCATACTCAGAACTAATTAATATTTATTAGTGTTATTATGTCGATCACTGAGTGGGCTTTGATGATATATGATGAATACACATAATAAGTAGGTATTGAACTAATGATTTTCATTTATACTATACTAGCTATTCAAACGCAGCCTCTAAAAATATGTGTACAAAATTTCATGATAATCGATTGTATAGTTTGTCTTTAAAGGACAACAAAAAACTTACATTCACATTTATAATATTAGTATGCATTTAAATTTCAATTTAAGATTTCTTAAATTGAAATTTAAAATCCAGTTGCACGCTATATCCTGTACATAGCAGGGTAGACAGAGGGAATCTTATTTTAAAGCATTCTGTTCTCCATCCGGACCGATTGAATTTATAATATTACATAGTTTAAATAGAAGCAAATTATATATTCTACACTTATGTTAAGAAATATAATAAATTTAGATACAAAATAAGTACTTAAATTCAGACAAACAGACAGGACAGGTTAGATGCACCTTATGAAAATTATCTCTATTACAGTTGATAAAACGTATCTATGAATAATCTTATCCGTCACTTCTTCCGCTTTCTTTATGAAAACGCCTCACTTTGTCGTGCTTGATCGGAGACAGAGTCGCTCACTGTGGTACTGCGCCACGACGGCCTCATTTTTACTTTAGAATTTTATAACCATGGTCAGCGACCTTTCCATCTCTCTATAACACCTAAGTGGAGATGCTTAAAATTTCCTAACTTCACTAAAGATTAATAATATAATAAATAAATAACTAACTTACCTACTTATATTTAAGATATTTAATTTAAGTAATATTTATATATATTTTACTATAGAGTGATATGTGAAATACAAGGCTCCGCCGTGTGTTCCCGGCTTAGAATAGGATCACCCTGGTCCTGGTAGTGGCGTAAGAGGCGACTAAAGTACGAGTGGGAGAATCACGTTGCCAGCAATGGCGACACGCATGGGCAGACTCGACCGGATCATTACCACCCCCGGCATTTAAAACCGGCGTGAAATAGTGGCTTTATGCCACTGCGTTTCGCATTAGGTAATGCCGAGCTCCGGCGCCCAACCACCTCAAAAGCTGGCAACGCACTTAGTAGCTCCTCTGGTATTACGCGGTGTCGTAAGCGGCAGTGATCACTTACTATCAGGTGACCCGTACGCTCGTGTGCCATGCTTTTTCCATAAAAAAAATAATATTATTATTATGTTTCTCTTTCATCATTCACAGGTTCAAAAGAACCCGGTCCTTTGGAAGGCTTGCGTGGGGACACAGGTCCAACACTTAGAGGCCCCTTAGAGAATATACAAGTGTTTTACTGTGACGTATCAGCCGGGATTCCTCTCTGGGTAACCATAAGTAATTGTCCAAAGATGGTCGCCGGTTACTACGTAGGAAATCTAAGTTAGGACTTTGGAATAGAATTTGGATGAGATGGGTACTGGGTTATTGAATGATACTAACGGACGTCCGCCTTTACAATAATCTCTAATTGAATGGTTGGCGGACGGTGACTCGCCTCCCACTAGATGGGCCCTCACAAAGTGGCGTGCCTCGGGTGCAACATCGGTGTGGTCGGCTAAGGGTGTAAAGAGGTGTACATCGGTTTCACCATCACGAGGAGCTCGTGAGCAGGTTTCCCCGCTATTACGCAGATTGAACACTTCCACCCTTTCGAGCATATACCTCTTGCGCTCCACTCTGCCGGCCAGTAAAGGCAAGCCAGAGGCGGGGGATAGAGTACAATTCCCCTCCGGATGACTCAGGTCCGTGAGGTCGCCACTCCCCAACAGCTCGCTATAAGCTGCCCTGCGGGCTTATTATTATTATTATACAAAGCAATTAAGCTGGACCGAGCACCGAATTAGGAATTATGATCTAATTTTACTTATATAAATTTTCTCCTATAACGCTATAACATTATTAATATGATAAAGACTAGTTATAAAAATCTAATTAAATCCGCTTCAAACTGTTTCTCGTACACAGCTGGGTAGGTAGAGGGAACCTAGTGTTAACACACTCCGTTCCCCACTTCTTGCCGAATTCTGGAGGTATTGCGTGTTGAGTGGCAGAACTCAACGCCGTACTTTTGCCTTAACACCAGAGTGAAAAAATGGAAATATAAACGTAAATAAATATTATTATATCATTGCCGCTGCGCCACGAGACTAGTTTTAAATAATAAAAATTTCCACTTTGATTTTTCGTTATTTTTAAAACAATAAGTCGAGTCGATAAGAACAAACAATAAAATTTGTTTTTTGTAAAATAGACTTTTACTCAGAATAATAAAAGCTATAATGTGGATATTTCAAAAGAAATACAACAAACTGTATTTTGTTTACAATATTTGATTTTCGGTGAAAATGCATTCGCCGTGTGCGAATATATGTATGAAAAAATAAAATGGATTTTTAAAATACGCTGAGAAGAATAAAATTATATTGACATTGCATATATTATGTACGAGCTGAAATTTTCAGTTTTAAAAATACAAAAAGTGAACTGTCACATATAAAGATACAAATTCTATTTATATAAAAAATTTTACTCTATATATATATAAATATGTTTACTTAAAATTTGTATCTTTATATATTTATACATAGATCTAACTTATAACATTTCATATTTATTTCGCATTTATAATTCAGTATAGTGGATAAATAATATTATGCAATAATGTGGTTTCTTGTATCACGCTGTATCCCGCACACAGCAGGTTAGGTAGAGGGAACTTACTGTTAAAACACTCAACATCAACAAAATCTGGAGGCATTTCGTGTTGAGTGGCGGAACTATCAAATATTTCCTTACTTCGAGTGGAAATTGAATGCACAATCTGTCACGTTTATACTCACACACCAGTACCCCTGCGCCATGCGTGGCTTAAGACTTCACATAACTATCATCATCTACTTGAAAATAAATAGAATAGTAGAGTATACATTGAGAATTCATTTTTTTATTTTAAATATAAAGAAAATGATTTACGAACTTTAAGATTCTTTCTCTGATTTAAAATTTATTATTAAAAGTTATACAACATAAAGGCTCACACGTGTGCAAAACCGCAGGAAAATCAGTAGTTGACAAGAAATGTTTCTATATATACCCTACCTATGACCTATTTCCAAAGTAAGCTCATCTTCACTGACGGTACAAAATTGAGGTGTAAGTGCATAATTATACTTAAATATGTAAATGGTAACGAGGAAAGTCACTCGTGTAGTAGAGAAATATTTTTTTACGATGCGTCATATTGCTTGCAATGTACTAACATTATAGCACTGGTTGTTCGACATAAGTTCTTGTTTGCAGTTATTATAGCACTTTGATTTTACGAACGCAGCTCGAGTAAAATTTTAATGATATGTAGATTTTCGCTATCGTTGCACATTTGGGAGATGCTTGATATAAAACGCTGGTATTAGATTCAAATATCATTGGCAAAATAAATTTTATTGTGAAATTATTTTTTTTCTTTTTTTAACAACAAAATATGCCTAAAATGGAGAATAGAATATAACTCTAGGCTTTCTTAGCTTATTCTGGTAACAGGAGGTGGCCATTATTAACAATGATGTGACAAAAGAAAAAGACAGGTAAACTTGTCGCCAATCCCTTCAGCGAACAATGAAACATATTGTATGTTTAAGAATTGAAAAGATTCAGAGAGATTTCACTTTTACTAATATTATATGAAATATTATTATTAATAAATGATATACATATCATATAAAGAGGGCGTGGGCGGCGGGGATCACTTACCCTCAGGTGACCCGAACGCTCGTTTGCCTTGTCCTTTTACCATAAAAAAAAAATATATAAAGTCAATATTAAAATTTCCTAAATCAGGGATCTATGCGTTCATAATCATTAAAATTTGGGCTACCATGATTCAAGTTGTATCCATTTTTGCCCAGCCCCGTTGTCAGAAAGGTTGCTATTTTTTAACTACCTGATTTTTCAGTTTTCTTATACAGTATAACATATTAAAATTTTATAACTTCTTATAAGTGGCTACTTTTATTATCTATTTTATACCAATCAGGGTTGAGTTTTAAACAATAATATTATAATATTTGCTTCGTAGGCTTTACACGACGATTTACGACATAGGGTTCGTCTGTCAATATGCAAGTTGCGTCACCAAGTCTCCTTACGTGCGTTTATTTACTTGGGCGTGACATCTAAAGAGTGTGCGAGTCCAAAATTCGCCTCGTTTCGAAAATTTTGTATTACTTCCTGTAACTTTGTTAGAAAAGAGACATTTTCTTTAGAGTGGTTACATCCTTGATATTAGCACTTAGATATCATATCATTTACTGTTTTTATGACAACTAAATTTTCATAAGGCAGGGAAAATATAAATTTCTTTGTCGATAATTGTTATTTTATGGGAATATATTAATAACAATTCTATTAACCAGACGACCATGAGTATTGTTTGGATTTAAATATGTTATTTTTTATAACATATTTTATGTAAGTACTATACCTATTAGTGTCACTCACTAATGGATGCCAGTCGTGGAGCAGGGACACAAAAATAACTGTAAAATTGACTGCTTGTGGGTTGATCATCACTCGAAGAAAGTAAATATTTATTTACTCGTACATTTAGACGGAAACTGAGTGTCTTAACCCTAGATTCTCTCCGCCTACCCTGCTATATTTGGGATACAACGTGAAGTTGATTTTTTTCGATTTCTTAATATTGATATTTTATATTCTACTATATAAGATGAATCAACAGAAAAATAAAGAAAAATAATAACTTGTAATAACATTGCATTTTAAAAATATAATATGTAATAATTAAAAAAAAACTGAAGTCT
>DWGR01002598.1:0-13409 GCA_018247715.1 Heliconius burneyi
TCTGTCCAAACACTAGTTTGTCAAGGGGAGTCGCTATCAGGCGCTAATGGATTGCCAAGGAAATACGCCGTCATTGGTTTCTACGAGCGTATGTGCCATGTGGCGAATTGTTACTTGAAGTGAAACTGTCCTACTAAAAATATTATTAAAAATAACCAAATTTACCCTTAAGCTTGTTTTATACAAGCAAAATGTCTAGAATTCGCAGGAAGTGTCTAAATGGGAATGGTGAGTTTCAACACTAGCTTTCCAGGTTCCATCTGCCTCCAGATACAGCGTGAAAATAAAAAAAAAATATAATTATCGTCATGGTCCTGGATAAGAATCTTATTCGATAATATTGTCTCCATTCCATCCATATCATTCGAGCAGTGACATCTAGTGGTGCCGCCTTAAACTAAATTTGAAAATATCTCAAGTAAATAAGGGATTACTTTCATTTTTATAATTACAACTGTTGTTAAATTTTATTTTCACAATCATAATATATATATTATATATATTATTAGCTTCATCTAATTTTAACCTCCTTTTTTAAAACCTTACCTTGAACCTGGGAACCTAGTGTTAAGTTATAATAATTTGTAAAATCTTATATCTGTCTGTATATAAGCCGCAAAATAACTAAATAAGTTTTATCAAAATTATGCTATTATTTGCATTTAGGTCAACAATTTGAAAATAGGCAAACAATCACTAAGAATATCAAAGGAAATATTTAAATATTCTTTATATTCAAGCTTCCATATGCATTTCTCTGTTACATATGTTTTTAAATAAATTATTTTAAGCCATCGTGACGCAATGGGGCAATGCATGATTGTAACCGCGATTCTATCCCGCGTATAGCAGTGCAATTAAAGTAATTAATAATTAATTTATCCAAAATTAATGATTAAGATTTACACAAAGTTTCTTATCTGTTTTCTACATTTATTTCTATAGCAACATTGAATGTTGTTGTAACCGTGACACAGTATTCACAAAGTTTATGTGAAGACATAAAACCTTAAAAGGAAGTTCAAGTAAACTTACAATTATGATTACAAAGATAAGCTTTTGACGTGTAGGTATTACTACTGTGTTACTTCCTTGACGTACATTGAACGTAGTTTATAATAGTTTTAGATTGGACTACTTGGAACGACAAATATTTAAAATATTAGTTCTTGTTCTATCGACTTATTCTTAGTTCTTAGAACAGTCTTGATTTAATCGCATTATCAGTATTTTTCACGATAGGTGGAAAGAGCCTACTTTTACTCCGTCTAACCCGAAAGGGGGGAGGGGGGGAACAATGTAAATACAACCCGTATTCTTATAGGGTTCAACCCATAACCGTCCAGGTCCTGTGTCCCTCACACAGGTCAAAACTGTATTGCAATGACATTAATATAATAATAGTATCGACATATTCATATATTTTATTTATTATAATTTATCACCACTATGAAAATTTCTGTACTTATATTATTTAATTTTGTACTTTAGTTTTCTCATGTGGGTATTCGACAAATGGAGTCCATACAGCTATCAAAATAACCGGGAAAAATACAAAGATGACGAAGAAAAACGCGAGTTTACATTAAAGGAGTGCTTATGGTTCTGTATGACGTCACTGACGCCTCAAGGTGGCGGCGAAGCTCCGAAAAATCTCTCTGGACGCCTTCTAGCTGCTACTTGGTGGCTTTTTGGGTAAATATTACAAATATTGTAGGCTGAAATGATGTTATGCATATTTCACATATTAAATTTTTTCAGGGGCCGGTCGTGGCGCAGGCGCCAAAGTGTGACTGTAAAATCGACTGGTTGTGGGTTCGAGTCTCACTTGCGTAAATGAAATATTTATGTTTTCATTGCCTTCCTTCTGGTGTCGCGGCGTTGAGTGTCGTTACTCAACAATGCAATGCCTCCAGATTTCGGCGGAAAGTGGTAGACAGAGTGTTGTAACATTAGGTTGTCTCTACCTATCCTGCTGTGTGCAGGATGCAGCGTGAAGCTGAAAAAAAAATTCATAAAATTTGATCATCATTGTACAGTAAGACAATATACGCCTGCAATCGTGATGATTGTGGATTTCATTCTTATCAAGGAAATGATTATAATTAAATTATTTTAAATTTTTGTTGTCGATATGACAAAGCGTAGCGTGGAATTTTGCCATTCAAAACGCTATTTTTCAATAATAATTGATATTAAGCGATAGCTGCTTAAAAAAACATAAAGCTGCTTTTTTCATGAAGGGCCACGTCTATTCAAAGACGATTATTTAAAAGATGTCGAACGTTTTTTATAATTGTACACAAAGTTTGATCTTGTGGAATGTAAACATAACTGTTTTGAAATATTTTTATTATAACATGGAATTTTAATAGTTTTATTATATTGTATAATGTATAACTCATTTTATATATATATTTTCAAATAACGAGTAATAACCAATGAGCAAAATTATACTTATAAAAAATTTCAAAACCAACATTTTCACACTCAACATATTATATAACTAAAAATTTAAAATTAGTTCAACAGCTTCATAATAATCGCGTCGTACACGGCCAACCTGGCCGCGTTCCTCACGGTGTCCCGCCTCGACACCCCCATAGAGTCGCTGGACGACCTGTCCAAGCAGTACAAGATTCAGTACGCGCCGCTCAACGGGTCCGCCGCCATGACCTACTTCGAACGGATGGCCAATATCGAAGTTAGGTTTTATGAGTAAGCATATTAAAATTTTAAATTGATGTATTTAATCAATCAGCTTCACGCTGTATCTCGCACACAGCAGGGTAGGCAGAGGGAACTTAGTGTTAAGACACTCCATTCACTACTTTCCGCCGAATTTTTCAAGTGCGTATTGAGGGGCGGAACTCATCCGGGCCTTTGCCTTGATGCCAGGGTGAAAAATGAAAATATAAATTTAAATAAATATTTCATTTTCTCGAGTGCGGTTCGAATCCACAACCCGCGATTAGACACACTTTGTGCCACTCACGACTGGCCTTAAGTAAGTATATTAAAATTTATGTTCTTGTCTGTGTATATTTATTAGTGGGATTAACTCAGCATTCAATAACAATAGAAATGTTTTAAATAATTACCTATTTATTGAACTTACAATATGTTTTTTTTTGTTTATTGTTAATTTTATGTAACATACATTTCTTGCTTAATAGACTGAGTGCAGTTTTATTATGTTTAGAAACAAGTAAATAAATATATGTTTTAAATATAAAGTTTTCACACATGAAATAATCCTTTCTACTTAATCTTCAAATTGGATTTATTAAAACGAATAGTTATTAAAAGTAATATATGTATAGTAATAATTATTATCACGAATATGCAAAAACATAACAAGACAAACCAACAATTAGGATTTTTTAATGTAAAGTAAAGATACATACAAATTTAATTTAAAATTACCTCGTTTGTGCTTTATCAATGGAATTTGTTTTCTTTATGATATCTTATTTAAACAACGTTATCTGTTATCGGTCAAGTGACTGTATGTTTGTGTTATACGTGAATATATTGCAAGCTTAGAGGTCATATTTAAATAAATAAATAAGTATATTACTGACGACACCATTTCAATGGTAATTATTGAGAAATACCCTTAATAGTATTTATTTAATTACATGTTTATTATTGATGTTGAATTATTGGTTAACTTACTTCATAAAATTGGTTTTTATTTCAGCTTCACTCTGTATCCTGTATGTAGCAGGGTGCTTACCCCGCTACATACAGGTCAGCCTAGTGCTTAGATTATTTGCCCATTTTCCTCCGAATTCCAGAGGCATTGTGCAAACGGCGCACTTTGCTTTGAGCCCAGAGCGAAGAAATGAAAATATTAAAAATTTATAATTTACTTGAAGTGGAAATCGAACCCTGTCTGTCGCGTTTACAGTCAAACGCTTGTGCCCCTGCACCCCGACGAGCCCCTTGTGTAAAATTGTTATTGCTATTATTATTGTTTTTATATAAAAAAAAAACTTACTAGAATAAATTATTCAAATATTTAGTACTAGTTTACATTAGTAAGATTACTTACTACCTTGGTTATTTTAATCTACTCTGAACACTGGTAATTTCTAACAGGATATGGAAGGAAATGAGCCTCAACGACAGTCTGAGCGACGTGGAGCGCGCCAAGTTGGCCGTGTGGGACTACCCAGTCAGTGACAAATATAGCAAAATGTGGCAAGCCATGAAAGAAGCTGGTCTTCCTAATTCTATAAACGAAGCTATAGAAAGAGTCAGGGCGTCTAAGAGTTCTAGTGAAGGTTTCGCCTGGCTGGGGGACGCAACTGACGTTAGGTACCACGTACTGACAAGCTGTGACTTACAAATGGTGGGCGATGAATTCTCAAGGAAACCGTATGCGATCGCCGTGCAGCAAGGGTCGCCGTTGAAAGATCAGTTCAATAATGCGTGAGTATTTAGAAGTTTGGATTTCTGAAGCTTTTGTGCATTATGCAATCGGGAAGAAAATAGTAAAAAGTCCGAATAAAATTTAGAATCAAAGCTGCAAACCCATCTCGAACTAACTTAGGGCGACTCGTCCATTGTATTGCACTTTTGAAATTCTGTATATGTATAGCTTAAAAATCTAAAAGGAAACGAACGTAAATCCAATTACCTAGTAAATATTTATTGCACAATTTTATTCTGCATAAAATAATATTAGTTTTTATTACTTTATAGTCATTCCATACAAAAAGAGTATAACGCTTACAACAAACAAAATGTTTTGTCCATACGCGAAATATGTGGGTATTTCATTCAGCGAAACATACAATAGATACCTATAGTCATATAAAATTTCTTTATTGTATGGCGATGAGTTTTACTATCTAATGGAGGCCACACACGTTAGGGCATGGTGATATTTATAAAAAACAATTTCATCAAAGTAGAGTAGGTTCGTGAAGATATATATTTTTATTGTAATTTTAAAGCCAACTGATATATTCTAATTGAATGTCATATGTTTAATACATTTTTTATTGAATTCATATGTAGCTTTGGATTTAAATTTTATGATATTTATCAGATATTACCATCTCATATATTTCACAATTGACGAAAACAATACATATTAATATATTTTATAATACAACCAGTATTTATTGAAACAAAAGCTGCAAGACAATAGAAATACAAAAGAATTAACCAGTTTCATTAATTATATATTGATTGCATACATAGACTTTAATGATTAAATACAGTTATATCTTTACCAAGTCTAAGGAAATTACTGTAATCTTATTAAGGATTCCTATTGATATATGTATAATTATACAGTAGATATATATGTTTCTAACTCTAGTATTCTAGTAATAGCAAAAGGCACGCGATATGCATTTTTAATGTTGGCACGACAATTTTCATGCATAACGTTATCCTAGCAGCGACATCGACTGACGGACATTTGATTAAATATAGATGCCTTTTTTGTAATTAATATTTAAATTTATTTGAGTAAATTAATTATAAGTCGTAGTAGCGCAGTGGGTGGATAGAGCGGATTCCCTCCGCCTATCCGGCAGTGTGCGGGATACAGCGTGAAGCTGATTTTATTCATTCATTCATTGGTAGATGTTGTTGCTTTAAATATAATTTTCTTAGTTGAATATTAATAAAAATATAAACAAATTAATACCTAATTGATGTTTTTTAATCGAAATTTTAACGCAAATATGTTTTTAAATTTAAGAAGACTTATAGAACATTAAAAATTGAAATTTTATTTTCATCTTTAATACGTTGTTAAACCGTTAAATACTAAGTAAACAGTTGTCTGTGGAATTCTTTTAAAACCTAGTATTAGTAGAATGAGCTTAAACTAATATGTAGAGCAATAAACGGTAGAGTCTCTACACTGTAGCAACGAAAATTATGTTATGCAAAACATATACGAGTATATTATGAAATAGTCAGTTTAAATTGTAACTGTTATAATAGAAACTATTTAATTATTTCCAGTTGTAAATATTCTTAAACTTATGTTTTGGAACATTTTTTTTAATCGCAATTATTATATTACTTAATTAAAATTAAACTTTGTGCATGTTAATACAACTATCATTGCAATATTTTAGAGACTCAATCTCATAGTTATAAAAAAAGAATCTATTAGGTAAATAGTTTTGTTGCGTGTAGCAGGGTTCCCCCCCCCCCTTCCTCTTTCCGCCGAATTCTAAAGGCGTGTAAAGCGTGTTGAGTGGCGGAACCAAACGCCGCGTTTTGCCGCGACACCAGGGAATCGAATCCACAAATTATTGTCGTTCACAGTCAAACGCTTGTTGCCCCTACGCCACGACTGGCCTGTATATAAAATTATTACAAAGTATTGGATATTATTAGAATTTCCTAAGCCGAATAAAAAATCCTTAGATAGGCTAGGCTAAGCTAGACTTTCAAGTAAAAAAAACTAGACAAAAACCTTCAACACCCAAAAAACAGTATAACCAATATTTTAAAATAACACCAAATTCTTAACACATTACAGTATACTCCAGCTCCTAAATAAACGTAAGCTAGAAAAGCTGAAAGAGAACTGGTGGAATAATAATCCTAAAGCAATAAAATGTGAGAAACAGGACGATCAATCTGATGGCATTTCCATACAAAATATAGGGGGAGTGTTTATAGTGATCTTTATGGGGATTGGCCTCGCGTGCGTCACTTTAGGGGTTGAATACTGGTGGTACAAATGGAGGAAAAGGCCAACAATTGGTGAAATTACACAGGTAATGTGTGGCAATCTATATTACTACTATAAAAGTGAAGAGTTTTTTGTTGAAAGAGTTCATCTCAGGAACGTTGGTGATCCAATATTTCTTTGTAAAAATATTTTTAGTCTGATTTATTCGTCGAGGTATTCACTTTAGTTGATTGGATTTTACCCACGTTGCGGGTTAAAGTTAGTGTAATATAAAATATGAATTTCTCTGTAAAATGCTTATAGAGAGAGTGTTCATAGTCATATTTATGAGCTCGCTCGCTTCACTTAAGGGATGGAATATATTAATAGTGCAAATGGGACAACAGCTTACAGTTTACGAAATTACACAGGCAATGTATGTAAATGAATATTAATTAAGATATAAATACATCTACTCGTATACTAATACTAGCTTTTGGTCGCTGCTTAACCTGTGTGGTTAAGTCTTTAGCTCTGCCTTTATATCATAAAAACTCCAAATCCTTTAAGTAATTTCATATTACGACTTTGAAAAATATCTCTTCTTCTTTTGTTTTTAAAAACAATCTGAGTCTTCCATTCGATAGTTTTCAAATGATATTGTATAACGATGCAACTATATTTTTAAACATTAATAATATAATACTAATATTATGAAATATGTAGGATTACTTAGTGAAACGCGCTAATCTGTGGAATTACTGGTTTGAATAAAAAAAAGTCCATTCATCTAACAAGGTAATATGAGCTAACGTTAGTCGTTTCGATGATTTGAGATTCTGTTCTTTTGTCGATTATGTATCCAAAGATGACAGCTCTTTACTTAATAAAAAAACAACAAATTAAAAGTATAACAATTCTGTAGCAAAAAATTTTTACTTGTGCCTAATTCTTAAATCTGTGTTATCTTTTTAGGTTTACTTTAAAGAATAGTTTAATCTAAGTTAAATCTTCAAGATTGTTTAAATTAAACATGTCATAATATTAATTATATATAACTGTTTGTGTCTCTTATATTTCAGGTAGAACCAATTAAAACAATGAGAAATAACATAGACGTTACAAAACAAGATGGCTTCATTTTCCGTTCAAGGAACTCACCTCTTGCTAATTTAAAATCCAAGTTTTAAATCCTATTTAATATTGAAGAGGTATTTCATGTGTTCAGTTTAATAATAAACTAAAATTAATTTCATTTTGGATCTCATTTAGATAAGCTTTAATTTATATTTTAAAGTGTGATTAGTAGTATTTAGTATCTGCTCTGGTCTTAAGTAGTGGAATGTAATAAAATTAAAAAATAAATATACTTTTTTTTATTTAAATCCCTAATACTTTGTGTCAATAAGTGATATACATTTTCATGTATTTGCATTTAATTTCCATTATTTCTCCTTTTTAATAGCCACTATATATTTCAATGTGAATGTTTGTTTTAAATTATACTTCAACTTTTTAATGCTATACTCTTAAAAAACAAATATGACAACCAATTAAGTATCTTGTTACACTTTTGTATAAAAATAACAACATTAATAAATAATATAATAAATGGATTTTGAAATTGTGAAACTTATTTACCCTAAGCTCAATTATTATTTTTCATTTTCTAAAGAAATATATGAACATATAATGTTAGAAATAAAACCCAAATATGTAAGTAATAGAATCATTATAATTAATATCTACAATAATTATTCAATTAGATTTGTAAAAATATCATTTCACATAGAAAACATTACGTATATTTAATATTATGCTAGTAAATGTACAATAATTTAAACTTTTACATTATATTTTTAAATAATATTATTGTCAGCGAGTATTGGATGTTGCTATCCTTTTTTATTACTTAGAATAAGAAAGCGATAGCTATTTGAACTTAGCAAAATATATGTATACTCATATATAAAATATACTTTTCTTGTGTTGACATTATACAAATGTGGTTTAAAAGATATTTTTGAAAATTTGAATAAAAAAATATATTATGCTATGGTCTAAAGTCTATTTTTAGTCGGATAAAGTTGTTTCGATAAAATTTCAGTCAAGAAGAGGCAAGTTCAATAGTAGATATAGAAATATATCAAAGCTTGGATCATAAGTTCCGCTATTTATTTTTAGTATATAAAGAAATTTAGGTATTATACAAACAATAATTTAATCTGCATGATAAAAAAAGCTTACTTCTAAATATTCATTGCAATAACAGACTTCGACCACACCATATAAAGCCACAAAAATACAACTAAAACAAAAAAAAACTGACAATAAAAACGGCAAGAACAAAAAAATATTTACAGAAGCATTTTCTTTATAAAATATAAATAAATTACACTAACAAATTTGGTATTCACAGTTCTATGGTTTTGTGTTGATTTATATTCTTCATGTTTTTGTTGCACATGTCCAACTCGAGCCTGAGACCGTCGATCTCAGCTTCTAAATTACGCGACTTCTTAAACATTTGGACATAGTTTAACTGCAATTGCTTTTGATATCTCAGAACTTTATCCTTTTCCTCCGACCATTTTCGTCTTTCGTTGTTGAATTGGGCTTCTTTGTTTAACATTTCCGTTTTCAGTCTGTCTATAATGGCGGAGTGACAGCTGTCATTGCAATCTGGTAATTCGCCATTTAGTCTTTGTACTTCAGCGTCTTCTAAAGCGCTATCGTTGGAACTCCAATGATATTCGTTGTTTTTACAATTGTATATACCTCTCATTGTTCTCCCACATTCGATTCCTTCATAACCGCTCAAAGAAACATCAGATAGCTCTTGTCTCAACTCTTTTATTTCAGTTTTAAGTTTTTCCACCTCGATTTTATTATTCTCTTTAAATTTCGACGTTTCTGAGATATTTTCCGACAAATTGGTGTTAAGTCTGTCTATTTCAGCTTGAAGTCTTTTTAGTGTTTTATCTTTTTCGTCGGATTCGTTGCGTAGTTTGACCATTTCTTTGTCTCGTTTGTCGAGCGTCTCTCTCAATTGGCGACAGTCCGCTTTCAGTGTTAGGTATTCGTGGCCTTTTGCTGTTTGTTCGTTCTGGAATGAGAACAAGGTTATATTAATTTTTATTGAAACTTATAAATAAGCTGAAACATGCAAATTGTCAGTTTTAATGGGGACTGAGTGTCTTAACACTAGCTCTTCACATTCCCTCTGCCTAACCTGCTATGTGCGGAAAACGTCGAGAATTCATTAAAAATTAAAACAAGTTCTCATGAAGTGGAGTATGAAGTGGTGCAATATTTTGCCTTATGCAGAATTATTTGATTCTCTTTTATCTGTTGGTTCTTCCTATCTTATATATTTTTGAAGTTTTTTTTACCAAATATTATGTTATTTAACCTTCATGCGCTTATTTTCTATAAGGAGCAATACTCTAACTTGTCAATTCACAATGTTGCTTATTTTACAGAAGAGGAAGTGGTTCATGTTATAATCTACTTTAATTCATTGATTTCAATTAAAACAAAATATTACAATACTCATATCTACTCATTTATATTTGTATGAACGCCAAATTAGATAGTGTCTTAGACAGTACATGTAATAGTAATGGGTTTGATTTCTATTTCGAATAATGATTGCCTTGAGTTGAAAAACCGAAGCAACGATATTCTTTGCTTACCGTCACAATAAGACAAAAGACATTTGAATATTTACAACAATAATCAATATTTTCTACTCGGTTGTGTACTACAGATAAAAAAATAATTTCTTAACAAAACAAACATTCAAAAACAGTAAGAAAATACAAACCTGAGCATCCTTCAACTGAGTTTTCAACAACGCGATTTCTCCTGCCCTCTGACACAAGCTCCACTCGGTGTCTTCCAGTCTCTGCCTCAACAAGGCACGATCTCTTCTAACTCTTGCTAGCTCTGCTTCTCTCTCGTCGCGGCGCGTGTGAGTGTAGTTTTGCAGGAGTCGCGGCGCACGCAGTCGGACTTCACTGCGGATACTACTGATTGTATTGATACTATTGACTATTTTTACTACTGAAAATTTATAGTTTTTTATCTACTAACTATTCATAATACTATAAAAAAGGCAAAAAAAAACAGTTCTCTCGTAAAACAAGGTGTACAGAAGAAGGAAGTTAATGTTAGGTACCACGTATCGTCCAATTTTCGGAACGCTGCTGGCTTACCAGAGCTGAGACATGAAATATGTTAATTTGAATATAAACATGTTCCTGAGTGTAGATTACAATTACAACTATCGCAGTTTCAGTCAGACACTGTCCCACTGCGTCACGACGTCTTTTAACTTAGATTAAATGAAAACATAAATTAATATAAATATTTTATTTTTTCGAGTTGGGATCGAACCCACAACCAGCCGCGTTTACAAACTCTTGTGCCCTTTCTCTACAACTGGCCTCAGTGGAACTACTTTAAAATATATCAATTAATTCAAATAAAACATGCGTTGAAAACTAAATATTTAAAATAGTTTCGAATTCAAATTACATAAAATGTAAGATAAAACCATTAGTTTTTTCAAACTTGGCAGAATGTTTGCTGAATATGCACCACATTTCCGCTCCTAACCATAAAAATATTTCTTGGATTTAAGAAATATTTATATTTTTTAAATGAATACCTAAAGGCTCTTGATCAATAACTACAGGATTTTGTTTTGTCATCATATTTACACAATACATACTAGAGAAGGAAAAGGAAAATTTATTGAAATTATATATCTTCATAAAAATATAAATTATGTGCACAAAAAAGTATGTATAGTAATAACATAAATGATTTATGATATTTTTAGCCATCCTTTCCAAGAATATGAACGCATTTTACGGAACAATTACCAAGTAAGTCACGACATTCTAATGGAAGTATATTTTTATACATAATGTCAATTATTTAAGGCTGTTCTAGTTTCTTTTATGAATAACAAAAAGAGAGATTAATACTGGAGCACGCTACAATGAAATATACTATTAATTGAAACCAAAAGTAAGAACTAGTTTTAAACTTTTATTGAATAGAAGAGGAGGTTGTGTGGTGCAGGGACACAAGTGTGTGATGGAAAACACGACTGGAAGCTGATTGAGTTTAAACTTTAAAGAGGGTATACAGTGAAAACTGATATACTAAATATATAAAATTCAGATACTGATGAAGAATTTATATAAACTTAGTAAAAAAAAACGTATGTGACAGAATGTTGAAAACAAAGTGAATGGTCACCAAGTTCTCACTATTTAAAATAAAAAAGCAATAGTTTAGTATATTTACCTGTAGTCATGATGGTCGCGCTCTAACTCCGCGACTCCGGAGTCGGCGGGCGAGGGCGCGGGCGCGGGCTCTTTGAACTCTGAACCTAGACCGGAACTGGATTTCGTCCTGAAACATACATAATGAGACAAATTAGGTAAATTAATTATATTAAACTTTCTTTATTTCATGTGACTCGATGTGGCGTAACAGAACGCCGTATTCTACCATCCCAGGTTAAAATATTATTACAAATATTTCGATAAATAATATTTCAACCCACAAGCATTACGTTTAGCCAGGCGCGTCCTGTTTTAAGCTTCGATTTTTAATTTAGATTTGACATTTTATTTAACAAGATTGATTTTTATTACCACTCCAAATGAGGATATAATTTAAAGCTCAGTCATAAAACCGTTCAGTGGGACAATCAACTCGAACGGAATACGACATAAGAAAAAAAAACTTAATTATTACAAAAAGATAACTTAAAAATATAATTTCGTAATGGCGCTATATAGTTAATAGAATATCTTTTTAACAAAGGCCACAGGTTCGAATCAATTCTGTTATCGCATAAAGATAATATCTATAAATTGTCCCTAATTGAAATTGCCATTCAAAATGCAATCGATAATATAATATGATAGAGTGCAAATCATTATGCTAATATATATTAATAATTTGGAAATAAACTTTTATAGTTACATTCGATATTGAGTGAATGTGCGTGGGCTTTCGGTATTGAGTTCATTGTATTGTAATTTAGTATTGATAATAAAATAGATATTAAGATATAATTTTATATTAAATGACTTTGAATATATATTACTACGAACATGTTAGTTCGATTCTCGTGCAAATTAAAAGCTTGCTTTAAATGTATCGCGCCAATTTAACGGAGAGAAAGTTAATTTTACTTAATAGTAAATTTTAATAAATAGTCGTCAGTCGTGGGTAGGAGTGAATTCGGCGGAAAGTGGGGAGCGGAGGAACCTCTTCACTAGGTTCCCTATGCCTACCCTGCTGTGTGTGGAATACAACGTGAAGCTGTATAAATAATTGAAATAATAACATTCGAAAAATTTTTAAAATTTTCAGAGACTTTTACTATCAGAATTAATGCAATTTCAAAAATTATAATATTTCTATTAATATAAATTAAAACAAAAATTTATAAAAAAATATTCAGTTATGGCGGCATATTGCTCTAATCTAAAAAACAGGCGTTAATATTTAAAATGAACGAACATACTTTAAGTCCAAAATATTATACGGATAACACTTTATTTACACTTTAATTGTTTACATTCATTTTGATTATCTTACGAGTATATTTATCAGTACAAAGATTCGCGCGTACGATTTTAATCTCAAGGTATATACGGTAAGACCATATACGGAGCGTTAAATATTTTATTACTTCGTTACTTTCGGCTTTCCTTTACATGTCGCTTTA
>DWGR01002599.1:0-13407 GCA_018247715.1 Heliconius burneyi
AATCCACGTAAACGAAACTTTACATAAGTTTCGTTTACGTGGATTCTATACACATACCGACGTTCACGAATGTACTTATATAACAGCTAGGTATACGAAATTTATACCTATGTAATTTATATAACCATTCAACATTATTTTAGAAGAAAACCGTTTTTTGGCAAGTTTAATAATTAAAAAGCCAAAATTAGAGAAACAATTATATGGGTTACGTTTAAACTAGAACAATCTTTTCTACCTTCAAAAGTAAACATACAAATTTGCTTACAGATAAAATGCCGGCATAAGCGGCGCATTGCACAACGGCTCCTTCTGCAGTTTACTCATCATAAAAATCTTATATTGCTAAAAATACTTCGTGGGAGGCATTATGCAAATTGCTCTACCTGTAACCCTAGCAGCGACCAAGGCAAATACACCTTGTCCTGTCTGTCTTCGGTTTACTTAGGTTTACGATGCGTGTGTAAAATATGATTGTCTGTACATATTAGAAATGCCGAACAATACAGGAACTAAAGGCTTATAAAAATATACCTATATATAAAATAATATGAATTTTAGTTGATTTTCCTCTTTTAATCTTTAATTATTATAGCGCAATAAATTTTACATTTTTAAATAAAAATTAATATAATACATTTTTAAATACTCAACCGACGGTGGGACAAGTGTGAAGGCTATCGGTTGCTAGGGCTCCAGAGAGAGGAGGTCTCAAGGAATGCTTTCTTCCTTCTGTATCCGCTGCTTCTTCCAAAATAAGCGATCCAAAAGAAGCGATAACCTCTTGAGATGTTAGTGGAAGCTTTTCGCTATTAGGCCATTAACTGAAACCACTAACGGAAGCAATGAATATTTTCATTGCTTTCGTTAGTGGTAAATAATAATTTATTCCCCCGAGTGGGAATCGAACTCATAACCGTAGCGTTAGTCACGCGGTTATGCCCCTGCGCAGCGACGGCCTCAACCAATAAATAGATGATTTTTCTTTTTCTACCTTCACGAGATTGTCGTCGTGTGGGATAACGATGTCAACAATCACAGCACTTCGCGCCACACGTCCTACTTGTAATATATAGAGTTTATTGGCAACAATATCCCTGTCAGTCAGTAATAAGGTAGTACTTTCAATTGCCCAAAGCCATATCGAAGAGCAAGTTTCTGGTTTATTATCTTGCGTACTTGATTGTGTATATGCAAGTAGATGCTCATTAGCAAGATGAGAACAACTAGAAAAAATAAGTCTGAGGTACTTTATAATGTATATGTGATTGTCTTAATAATGTCATTCATAATTCCACCTTCAACCTTCAGCTTCCGCGAAAAAATCCTCGAACTGTAACGAAAATAAGGAGAAAGCAATTTCCACGTCCGGGCCCATTTTGGCTCTTTGGAATCTACCATACAGTTACAGTTCGTACGTAGCTATGGCTAAACAACAAAATAGAATTAATAAAAAACAAATTATATATAAAATGATTTTCAACAATTACCAAAAAAGGGGCTTCGGTTAGGCAGATACCACTTTATTCCGGATTCCGTCGGTTGCGCGATTCACTCTTTAGAGAATATAGGTACAACACCAAAATTAGATGAAATATGGAAAATGTTCATGTTAGAACAAACAATGAAATAATGGAAAAACTTTATATATCATCTAAAATGAATGAATTAAAATCATCTAAGCTATTATTAGCAGTTTTGATTATTTCATAATTTATAGTTAAAAAATATCGTTTTTTTTATCATAAGGTTATTACTGTTAGCCCGATTGGCTTTTACAGAGAAACCAGGGGCAGGAGGGAAGAGGGTACTCTGTCCCTGAATAAATGCAAGCACTATGTGACTGCCTGTAAATATCATCGTAGAATAACTAGAATTTATAGCTATCATGTTTCACTCAAGGCGATGATGAGGTTGAGCTTATGAATTAATACCCTTACTCTTGAATTTGATATTTTAAACCATTTTTTTTTTAAATAAACTTTACTTTTTCTACCTTTTCTTAAATGACTTAAGTGTCGCAGTTAACGAGCCACCTACGAGATACTACTCTCAGTGATAAGTCCATCTTTAACACATTTTGCATTATAATTGTACGATAGTAATTTATCCTTGATAATTAAAATAATAGGTAGATATGTATATTATCGTATTATTATCATTTTTATTAATCTAAAAATCAGCTTTTTGTGTCCTGCACACAGCAGGGTAGGCAGATGAAAAAAAGTGTTAAGACAGTCCGTTTCCCATTTTCTGTCGAATTCTGGAGCCACTGCGTGTTGAGGTGGCAGAGCTCAACGCTTCTCTTTGCCTTGACACCAGAGCGAAGAAATGGAAATATAAACGTAAATAAATATTTCACTTTCTCGAGTGGGAATTGAACCCACAACCATCGCGTTAGTCACACCCTTGTGCCACTGCGCCACGACGGCCTCATATATGATAGCAATTATCTCATTCCAGATTCATTATCCTTCAGACCGATGAGACAAGTATTCGTAAGTCTCATAGGTATACCCCATAGACCACGATATTTAAATTAAAACAAAAGTGATATTAATGCATATACTTCTTTTATTAACATTGAAAAAAAATAATCTGTTTAAGTGAAAATTTGCATATATATTTAAATAGAGTCAGTATTCACCCTACTCAAAGTGTACATGATACAGTATTATTGAGCTTTCACCACAACTTAGTAACATACACAAGCACTTAAAGTAGTTTGAAGACATGTTCGTGATATATATAAATATAATAGATTACAATCTTTAATCCTCTACAACCCTTATTCGTGTACGATTTATACAGTCTATAACATACTACCCACTGCCACACAGATGAACCCATATATAGCCCCAGGTTGTCCTGACATTGGATAATGAACACTATTAAATAGCCAGATTATAACATTCATGACAAATGGGCATTAGAAAAATAAGTTATCAAGTCTAACTTGTGACTTAATACAATCTATATGGTACATTCCATATTTGTAAGTCTCACAATACTTACAAAAAGTTAGCGGCAAATATACACAGATGCCCAACATTTTGAATATAATCCAATGTCTCATGAGTATCAATATTAAATTACTTTTTGAGGATTCTGACTCTACCACGTTCCTCCTTCCAGTCCAAACAGAAAATTGCGCGTTTACCATCAACAATTGTATTATAAATAAAATCACAAGAGACCCGTCTCACCACGCCTTAAGAATAAGTTATTTTAAATAATGTAGCTGATTACTAATATAGCTTAAAACTCTAATACGATCGCTGGCTCAATAGCAATTTCTTATTAAATTTTATATCTAAATAGATGTGTGCGTTAAGTTACGGGTATAATATCAATTTAATTGAAACTTGGATTTAGTCTTATTTAAAAGATTTAATTATTAAAAATGCAGTTTACAGCAGGAGCATGGAGCTCCGTAATCATAGCTTGTATATAAAGAGTGTCTAAGTGAAATCTGGCCGAGCCGAGAAACTAGTATGTTAGTACGAAGTGGTGATAAGTACTCTTCCTAATAGAAAAACAACAAATATTAATAATTTTCAATCAATCAAACAAACAAACAAAACATAAAAACTGTTAATAACAGATTCTTAAAAAAATACTATTTCACAATAATATAATACACATAAACGAAATTATCCGAAACTAACGGATAATCCAACATAATTTAACGTAAGTTATTGAAACCAGAACCGATTGTATTCTTCATATTTACAGTTGTCACAGTCATCTTGGATACAAATTTAAAAAACTTAATATCATAAATGAGGGATGTTTATTTTTTTTATTAATATTTTATCTTTGCAAATACAAAATATTAATAATTTCGTAAAGAAACTAAATACTGTTATTATTAGTTTTAATAAAGAAGTGTAGTTTCTTATGATATTACCCAACATAGTTTCATCAAAACGCTGTCGTCTTATTCAAATATTGTGGTGAAATAGGTCCTTTATAAGGAACGCGTCAAGTCTAAAAGGCAGTGAGTGGTGCGCGATACATAATATACTAGAAAGGACGCAAGAGCCTTGAGGCAAAATGAACGAATAATATAAACAATAAGTATTTTTTTTATTTAAGCCGTTGACATCAGCGAGGGCATACATTATACATAGTAACAATAGACTTTTGATAATTGAATCATCAAATTATCTCGCGACGTATGATGTAGGAGGCCGCGTGTACGGAAACTTGCAAAATTCCAATGTAATGAACTTTGCGTGAATTCTATAGGCATATTTAAATGCAATATTATGACTAAAAATCTTTAGTCAAACAAAAATAAGGCTGCCCGTTCAAGAAAACAAAAACCATCATATTCACGCCTAGTTCTTAAACCTAATTTCGTTCAAATATCAAATACTTATATTTAACTATTATAAGCATTGATATTAATATAGTTAACATAATATCTAATCGATTTCAATAATAATCAGTCAAATTCTGATTTTCATACAATCTTGACATTTTTTATTTAATAATTTAGAGTAAAACTAATAAAAAAGCTTCTTGCAATGGTACGACTTCTAATAATAACCCAGATATATAAAAAGAACAAATAAACCAGTGTGATAACAACTTGATATATAAATATTTTAGTATTCTTGAAAAATACATAATAATTATGTTAAACCTAAAAGAAAACAAATATTAAAAATATTATGGTTCTGTTGTTAATAGTATATGACAACTTTAAAAAACTTTAAATGAAAAGCACAAAAATCAACATAATATAATCAATCCCAAATATATATCAAAATATTAGTATTGTGTAGTTATTTATTTTTAGAAAACGTACAAAACAAACGTAGAAACCTCGCTTCTTTTTAACAACGAATGAAAATTTATGGATACGTTTTCCAAAAATATATTTCTACCTTTATTGTGAGCTAACACATTAAAAATGTTAAAAATAATAGACGACAGCGCAATGTCTTAGTACTATATATTTCAATATATTTATTATGGTACTATCTAGTAGCACAGGGGATATACATAAATACCCCAAATAGCACTGCAACTCAAACTTTTAAGCTGCAATATCAATAAGTGTTTTATGTTTTGAGTTTTATAACAGCTCTAGATCAAAAGTAAATAATAGCAAAGTAGACAGAGGGAACTAAGTGATAAGATACTCCGTTCCCCACGCAACACCCAAATTTCTAGGTAATGCATGTCGAGTGGCGGCACTCAAACTTATTTTTAAATAATATGAAATGTAGCACAACTTTATTTTCTAAGAGTGTAATAACGCTAATAATGGTAAAAGTGTTAACTTATTACTTAACTAAACCTCTGATCTAGACCGTTATAAAGCACAAGACGACTAAAGAGAATGGACTGAATAATCTCAAAAACATATTACAGGATTGTAACTTTTGATTGAATATACATACAAATTTTGATATATGTATTTAAATTTTGAATCATATAGTACCTAATTCAAAATTTAAAAAAAAAACAATTGATTAATGCAGATTAACAATAAATATCTTTTTCAATTTACCTGTACTTTAATTACTGATAATAACTAAAATATCTTGTATTCAAAAACTTTAACATCACTCATCATCGAAATCTTGATTGTTTTTATATATTTGCTTATGCAAACAAACTGCATAAGCAAATATATAAAAACACTTTCAATACACCAATACTTTGCTTTGTTATTCAACAGTAATCAAATCAAAACCTATTAAGGGCGTCAGGTTGAAGTGGAATATTTGTCAGTAAACACAACTGTTGTGGGTTGAATCCCTATTTGGAGGAACAGTAATATTCTAATTAATTTCGTTCCGCTCTGGTGACCAAAGCGCTGCGTTGATTCACTCAAATCTCAGCGCGCAATGTCGTAAAAATTGGGTGGTGCTCGGAGAACTGTGTGCTTCAACACTAGGTTCCTATTTTTTACTGATATGCGGGATTGATATGCTATATGCGGGATACAGCATGAATCTAAAAAAATACCGACACCGATGCATTCAAGATAATCCAGATCCATTCTCTACCCAATGTAAGGTACTCATAAGATTTACCTTCGCCTCCTTTCCTGCCCCCAGGGATGCATCAAGCATGGTGATGGGTGCGAAGGTCCAGGGGAGTGCGTAATATAGTACGGTCGACGAGTCATGGCCGCCGCGAAGATAGGCGCCATGAAATTTTGCGCATTGTTCACATGGAAAGAAAATTATCAAAATGAAGAAAATTCCTAAAATCACATCTGCGCAGGCATCTACACCTAACTTCAAGGCGGGCACCAGTCTACCCTGTCGTCTAGTCCCTGGAGGACGTGTCCATGGGGCTGGCGGGCTGCATGGAGGGCGAGGGCGGCGCGGCGGGCGCGGGTGTTGCGGTCGGGACGGGGGGCACGCGCGGCAGCAGTGTGCCGGTGGCCGGCACTGCTGGCTTGACGAACCGCTCGCTTCCGCGCCTCGCCTGTAAATTTCCAGTTGTTTGGAACTAATCATTTTATAAATTAATAATATTATAAAATATTGGATATTATGTAAACGTATACATGACAAATAAATCAATCAGTAATAGTAATTTTAAAAAACTAAAAGAGAATTACTATTCTATAAATTTTGAAAAAAGGAAGTAAATTACATTTGTAATACATCAAATAAATCATTAATAATTACTTATGCGTGTAAGTCGTCGTTATTAAATTTTTACAGCAGTAGTTTGTGGTGCAGACAGACCAGTTTGTATACAATTTGCGAACGGAGTGGGTTGCCTGAAGCTAGTTCTAGATCATATTATAGCATAAATTTGATTTTAGAGTATTTCTTATTTTAAATTATTTTCTTCCTGAGTGAAAAATGTAAAAATGTGCAAATTGACTGACTTGTCGACAGTACTGTAATTTGTTGAAATATATTGAATGAATAAGAACAATAGGGATGCCGTTGTGGCGCAAGGGTACAAGCGTAGCACAGCAAACGCGACGTTTGTGGGTTCGATTCCCTCACTCGGAGTATAAAATATTTAATATTTTCATTTTCTTGCTCTGATAACGTTGAGTTACGCTACTCATCACACAATGCGTCAGGAATTTGCAAAATCTGTGCAACAGTATTAATGGGCAGCGGAGAATCTTAGCACAAGGTACCCTTTGCCTACCCCGCAGATACAACGTGAAGTGGTGTGCACGAATAGGTACCTGCGAGTTGAAGTGCAGCGCGGGGCGCGCGGGCGCATTAAGCAGCGGCGCCGCGTACGGCGACAGCGGCCGTGATCCGCCCGGCGATGACACGCTGCGCGACCGCGCCTGCGCATACAATGCGTATGTGTTTATTACACAAAAAACACCATTTATATGTTTTTTTTAGCTTTAGAGTAAAACGTTTATATACCTAAAGGGATATGTGTGGGATAGATTTCTACGACTAAGTAGCCTGAGAGAAACACTTAGTGATATGGCTGCCTTTTTTCTGAATTGTATATTCGTTAACTTTTTTACTTCACTCTGTACCCCGCATATATCAATTTATGTATAATATATTTTCAGTTTTAAACTGGATAGATAGAGATTATCGAACTCTGTTTCCGTCCAGCAGGGGACGAGAAAAGGGTATTGATGATGAAGATTTGTACTTACGCTCAATGCTTCATTGAATTGCCTTTCCTCTTCCATCTCTAGAGAAGATTCACTTTCTGAAAGATGCCGGCACAACGCCTCACGACGCTCTACCTGTTGTATACATTTAAATTATAATCAAAAATATTTACACACATTCAAAAATTCGAAAACTTAAATCATTTTATTCAAAATAACCTTCATTTTTTGGACATCAAATACTTTACCATCAGGTTACTAAAGTCAATGCCTCACATCTGAGAACAACCGGCGCAAGAAACTCGACTAAAGCGAGACTTTTTTTTAATGAATTTTATACAAATATAATATACTTACTTATTTGTGACAATTATACCTTTGAAAGAGACAGGAGCAAGCTTTTCATTCCCAAGGCGTGTTATCATTTATAAAATCATTAATTTGGTAATAACCTTTAACACACAAACATCTTTTCATATTTTTTTTTAAATCGTGATATAGAAAATTCTCTGAAGTTTTCTGGGATCCTATTATAAAAACGTGCAAGTTGTCCCATAAAAGAATTACGGATTCGATGCAATCGAGTCACATGTGCACTAAGTTTAAGCCTATTTCTAGTATTAATAATATGTACATCACCAATTTTGGTAAAATCATGTTTTTCTTAACATACATAACATATTCTAAAATATATTGAAATGCAACTGTCATATTGATTTCTTTAAACTTTTGCCTTAAGGAGTCTTTAGGACCTAAGTTATAGATTGCACGGATAGCTCGCTTCTGCAGGACAAATATTGGTAAATATATAATCTACTTAAGGCATCATAGACACACCCATATCTGACTGTAAACGTGACAACCGTGGATTCGATTAGTCATCGGAGGAATAAGTTATTTTCGTTTTCTCGCTCTAGTGTAGTGTCTGGACAATAGGTGAAAAAAGGAAGTGCCTTAACAGCATAGCTATGCTTATGTGTTAATGTTTATATATAGCATAAAGTTACTTGCTTGACCTAAACCGCTACCTTAACTTGGCACTATCACTGTACAAAAATGGAAAATATATGTAGCCAAGCAGTAAGAAAATACAAAAATCTTGGACACAACACTGTTGGTGCATCAGACGATAGTAAAAATAATGAGGATGATGTCCGGTGTAAAAGAATTAATATATTTTTTGTTGATTTATTTTTAATTATCTATAATATTCATGTAATAAATAACTTTACTTTAAAAAGCTTTTATTCAGGCTCTACTTTTATGATCGATCACACAAATGCAAAGTTCAGCTTAAGCCTCGCGGACTGTAGTCTATTTATTAGGCGAGCCATGACACAAAAGCAAAAATGACTAAGGTTTAAAAAATTTTACATTGTATAATTATATAAAGAGACTGTTATAATATTTAAAAAATCTTCAACGCATAAGATCTTAACTAACCTCTTGTTGTAATTTTCGATGAAGACGCAAATTTTCTTCTCGAATGTGTTTTTCTTCTAATGCAAAACGTTGTATTTTCTCCTTGTTTTCATTCTGAGAGACTGCTAACTGATTCCTATTGAAACATATTCTTGAAATTTATAAAAAAAATTTTAAAATATTAATAATATAAATCACTTTTCTTGATGTGGCATTAGGATAACGTCTGACTTTAAACCCAATGGACATGGGTTAGATTAGTGATTGGGGGATGCTATATTTAAATTATTATAATACTCCGGAATATCCGGTAAACAAAAGCGCAGCGTTGTATACCGCACTCACACTCTAGAAAATGCGCGAATGGAGTGTCTAAAGATTAGGTTCCCTTTGCCTACCCGGCTGTGGGAAAAAAAATATAACTTTACAAATTTTTTATGTAATAATATACTTTATATTATTACATCAAGCACAATATGATTATTTTATAAATGTTAAACATAAACTAAAACCAAAAACCTTACTTGAGCTTGACGCATTAATGATAGGACAAGAGAAGTGCAATAGTGTTAAGTAACTCTGATATCCATTCTCCATTTTAAATATTTTCGTAAAGGCCTGTGACAGTAGACGCAACGGTAACAAGGCAGAGCGTATTGAGGTCTGCAACTCAATACGAAATGTGTCGAGAGACAGAAAGTCGGAAACGTAGTATATGTTCCATCTGCCTACCCTGATATACGCGGGATACAGTGAGACGCTGAGAAAAAGAAAAAAATATAATAATGTTACCTTAATTTAACAACCTCCGAGCGTAATGTTTGTATGTGATTGCTTAAGTTAGATGCTGTATCCCCATTGCTAATGTCCCTGGCAAGACATAGTTATTTTATTATTACATAAAGCATAGCAGCATAGCATGATCAAAGGAAACTTGCTTGCAAAAGTATTTTCTTGTTTTTCTAGGTATCTTAGCAATATCATGTTCATGCTACAGCTATACTTTACCATCATAACATGGTCTAAATATTGTTGCAAGACTTACTCACAGGTATGTATAGAAAAGAGTTACATTTAATAAATGTAATAAATAAAAAATATTTTAAGAAAACGTATAAAAAACTAAACAGCGGAACTTGAACCCACGCACGTGTTCTTGGAAACAGTTCAAACGCTTTGACTACTATGCTATAGGTCGTTTGCTATTGGGATTGTTAGAATCAATCATCATCATAATATCACTAAACTTTTAAAAATGAATGATGTATAAGCAAAAACAATATCCATTTCTGAATACAAAGTAAACAGCAATATCCAACATCATATTCAAAGTATTTGTATAATTATGTAGTTATTTTGTTTCCTTATACTATATGTATTTATTATTAGGTAGATCAAACTGATTATATATTGTTTTATTGGCTTCTAAATAAAATGATTAAAAAAATAATAAGAATTGAAATAATTATGAAATTGTATTTAAAATGTTTAATTGAATTTTTTGTTGAATTGAATGATTGAAGATTTAAAAAAAATGTTATCTACCTAGGACTGGCTGGATCGGAGACGGGTTGGTCAAGTCTTATTTGAAGGGAACGTTTTTCAGCTTCCAATTTATCCATTCTCTTCCAAAGTCTATTTACCAAGGCTTCTTGTTCTTGTTCTAATGTGTTTTCTAACTCTACCTGTGTAATGATAATAAACACTTAGATATATATATATATATATATATATATATATATATATATATATATATATATTCTTCCTCTAATCGTTTTTAACAATGTTTGCTTAGAGGATAGTGTTAAGAATTTGAGTGTCAGAATGGACAGCACATTTTCTTGGTCATCTCAAATTGCCGAGCTCAGCCGTTGATGGAAGAACCTACTACCATTATTATACCTTCAATTATATTACTTACTTTAACTATATTACTTATTTAATTTTGTATGCCATTGCATGTATTTTTACATTATATCCCATAATATAGCAGGGTAGGCAGGGAGGATGCATTCAGACACTATTTCCTATATTCAGCACAACTTTCGAAAGCACTGTATGTTAAGAGGCGGAGCTGTAGGCTGCGCAACAAGATAACAAGACAAATCTTTTCAAACACACAACCACTGTGCTAACACACTCTGACACTGCGAATGTACCATGATGGTCTCAAGATTATTTATTGCACCTTATATATTATTTAAAAAGTTTAAACTACAGCCTTGCTGGTTTTGGTTTATACATTCAAATATTATAAACTCATACCTTCTCCCTGCGAAGTCTCTCTAAATTTGTTTGTTTTGCTAGAGTTTCTGCTTCTAATTTTTCAATTTTACGCATTAATTTATTCACCAAACACTCTTGTTCTTGCTCTAAAGTCTGCTCCAAACGACATTTCTCTTGACGTAACTGTAAATTTACACTTTTGTGATAATACTCTCACTTTGTTGACTTTAAAATATTTTTTTTATGTTAGTGCTCTAATTTTTCTTAAGTAGGTCTTATCATTTTATAGTTGTTATTTCTTTTAATTCTACTTTTAATTCCAAAAGTTATCTTTTATACTACATACATTATTTATAAATAAATTAGTATTGAAAGTGGTTAGAATAGGAAAATGTTAATTATCAGGTATTTCATAATTTTATATAGTTACCTGGTTTAGTTTACGAGAAAGATCATTCGTCAAACATTCCTCTTCTCTTTCATAGTGATGTGCTAGGGTTTCTTTTTCTTTTTTCAGAGCTTGAATTTTCTTCAGTAATGTATTAGATATATATTCCTCCTCTTGCTCAGCTTTTGCTTGCTAATGAAACACATTTTAAGTAATTAGAAAAATTCTTTCATTTATCTTTACAATGTAACTATCTATAGCAGGGTAAACAGAGAAAACCCAGTGTTAAGACACTTTATACTCCACTTAATGCCTAATTTTCAAAACTTTGCCATGTGATGTGACCAGAATGAGGAAATAAAAATAACTCTATCTAGAATGGGAATCAGACCCACAATCACAGATATTTTCAAATGCTACTATGACTACTACACTCAAACATGGCCTGTTGTTTCACCAACACAATCTAAATCTACAAGCTGAAGTTCCAATGGCATCATGTTACATTTTCAACATAATTTTAGAAATAATTGGGATAATGTTGTGTAAACATAAGCAAAGAAAGCAATTTTACATTAAATATTAAATACACAAATATATATATTTTATAACATTATAGAAGTTACTACTCATAGATGTTAATTGATGTATTAAGAAATTATATATCAATTAACTTCTATTAACTTACTACAAAGTTGCTTCTGCTTACTCTGTTTTATGCAGGATACAGCATAAAGCTAATAAAATAATAAAAAATAACTTTTGTACAAGAAATAACATTAATATAATTATATAATTTTTTCTTAACTCACAATTGACACTGAAGCTTGTCGCAATGCCCGATTTTCCTCCTGCAAAGCCTTGACTCTTAGCTTATATGTATCAAGCTCTACTTTGAGTACCCTGCAATTTTTTTTTTATTATCTCAAACTTATGTTATAAAAAAATTTTTTACTAGCGCCCAAACAACAAATACTAGTAATAAAAGAAATAGTATTATATGAAACCTTTATGAAGATATACAAATATAAACACAAGTCGAAAAATAAAAATTTAATAATACTGGTATAAATATTAGCAAACCTATACCTATTTTGTTGTTGAAGTGATTCAATTCTTTTTTGCAATTGATCTCGCGAAACCGTGCTTGGTGGAAGCATAGCTCCGCCATCAAGAGAGCTTGAATCACTTTCAGACGCTGAATCGCCCATTTTGTTACCTTAAAAATGAATAACTATAAATGAATATAAAAAGATATAGCTTAATATTATAGATTTAGCATTAAAAATACCTGGAGAAATCACTGTATCATCCATTTGCACGGATCCTTTGGATATAGACGGCGACAAAACCAAATGTCATCAAATAAAATAAACCAAAGAAAATATTCGTCGAATTCCACTAGCTACCATTAAATTTATCTAGAAGCCGATCTAGAAACTTTTCGTTCTTTACTCTTGAAAGAAAAAAATAAACGTATAATATACTAAAATAATTAAGTCAATAAGAAAACTTAAATCTCGAATAGTATGTCTTAATGTCTTCCAGTCATTCCAGACGTTCTATCATCTATGATTTTATTTTTTTAATTCTAACAATCAATGACTTTTAACAGTATAGCTTAACATTTGCTGTATCGATAAATTAAGTTTTAATTCTACTAAGTACTCGTTAACATAAGTAATTATAATTAGCTTTATTAATATGTTCAATGTACTTGTATTATGTATAATACAAAAAATAGCGGTGCTAACTTAACTTCAACGAAATTTTTACATAATAATTATTAAAAAAC